>BSBK01010451.1:280000-527500 GCA_027943335.1 Chamaecyparis obtusa | reverse complement strand
CAAAATTGGGCAGGAACTAGTTTCTGTTGGAAAATACAAGTCATTCACATATGGTGTTAAAGATGGAAAAGAATTAAAGAGGTGTGAGTTAGTGAAAAGGGATATATGCGTAGCTAATTTTATGAAGATGTTTCAAGACAAACTATTTTATGAGTACATAGGTCACACACATAGAGCTAGGTGGTTATACGAGAAACTCAAGTTGTGTAAGGACACTTCCCCCCTCAGTACTATTGTCTATGTCATTGATTTTTTAGAGAATTATACACTAAAACCTCAAAATGAAGTAAAACCTATGTATTGCCACTTTACACAAGTTACAATTTGTGTACACATAGTATTCATGCATGCACATGATAGCATAGAGGAGGATAGAAAGGTTATAAGAGAGTATCACTTCTATATCAGTGATGATCATACACATTCCTCAGAGTTTGTGCAAGAATGCTTTAAATTTTTCTATCATAGTTTAAGGGAAAGAGGTATAAGATACAACCAACACTTAATATGGTTAGACAATTGCACCTCATAATTCAAGAATGCAAGGATGTTCTACTAGTTGACTAGGATGCATGTGACAAGTGGTGTGCAACATTTTTGGAATTTCATTGAGGCAGGTCATGGAAAGGGAGAGCGTGATGTTGCAAGAGAATGTGTGAAAAGAGCTCTTACCAGAGAGGAATTGAAGTATGAAGGTGGTACAATGTTAATAGATGGAGAAACAATTGTGCAATGGTGTAATTCTAGGATAGGACCAGGTAATGCAGGTAAGTCTATGGTTTCCATATATTTTTTGTTAATACATGAATATAACATTGAAAACTATTTAGATTGGTGTACACTTACAGGATCAAGTGACATGCATTCATTTAGAAGTTCAAATGCAACATCATTAGTTATTTATACTAGACAGATTGCATGCTTTTGTTCTTTGTGTATGCATTTTTTGGGGGATGAATGTGAATCAAAAGAGTGGGTTGACCAATGGTCGTGTAGACCTTTGCAAGCCCTAGATACATATCAACTTCCTCAAGCACTACAACTGAACCAGATGGAAGCATCAGTGGATTTTGACCATTTATCTGACCTAGTTGAACTAGGTAATTTATCAATTTATTACTAAGTGAATTCTTTTTCTCATCTTGTATGCATTTTAAGGTCAATTTATTAGTTCTCTATGTTGATTTTGGTATTAACTTGTAGCCTTCTACTAAATGCAGGTCATGTATATGTAGTCATTATAGATGAGAACAATAAAGAAGGAACATATTACTTTTTGTGTCATTGTATTGAGGCCAAAAAGAAATTGGAAACCACAGTCACTGATGGAGAGAGTATTGAGTACCCAATATGTTTCATTTTTGTGATAGGCACACGGATTAGAAGGTATCATTGTTGTGTCGAGTTGTATTGAGACCTCTTAAACTCAATTTATTACACTTTGTATTGATATTGGCATTAACTTGTTTTTATAATAAAATGCAAGTACCCTATCAAGATCTCTAATGCCTGGTTGTTGTTAGAATTATTTAGAACAACATAGAGGGGGGGGTGAATCAGTTATTCTCAGGTCCAAATAAACCAATTGAAATTTCTAGCACTTCAACAATCTCAGATCTAATCACCAATACAACTCGGTCTCTATAACATATATCAGAAACATATAACATGCAGTCCACTATCCAAAAGTAATTAACTTGTAGAATATAACAACATTCACATCAAAACATTCACACAAGTATAACACCAGGATTTATAGTGGAAACCCAACTTGGGAAAAACCACTTTGTAACATGCTACTGATATTTCACTCTTCTGAAGTGAGCTCTGTGAAAAGACAACCTTGTTAAAGGCTTACAAACATACTGCTAGGTGTGACCCTGTTAAAGGATTTAAACACTCTATCAAAAGTGACATGGTTAAAGGATTTAAGTACATTCCATTAGAATGCCACCTTGATTAAAGGATTTATACAATGACTGTTAGGTCAACCTTGATTAAAGGATTTAGACTGATACAATGGTTAGAAAGTAGCAGTAGTTTTTGATCTGAAAAACATACAATTCACTTTGCAAATATAGATCCACTTCGCACATATATGTTGATTTACTGGCTGACCTTTGTTTCCATCTCCATCATTGATCTTCTCAGAATTCACTTCAAGCAATCACAACTCTGTTCAGCTCCTTCACAATTTCACCTTCAGCCTTCTGCTTAGACTTATCAGTCAATAACATCAACAACTTCAGCCCATGTTGTAACCTCACAATTAGGTTTTCCTTTACACCTCTTCAATTAGGTAGATCCATCTTTTGCCGCTTAATCTCCTCCATAGATCTTAGATTTAGGTCAGATTCGTCGAATCCTTCCATCATTATGTTCTTCATCCTTTTTTCTAGATACATCTCCAAACTTCTCATTGAATCCATAATAAAATAATTTACCATGCATTAAATGCTCCATATAATTTATTAATAAATTCAACACCATTTACATATCCCAAGAATTTAACTATGTCGGCTGGGAATCTCAATTCTTTCTTCAAATGTAAATTACTGACACTCGGTCAATACTTGTGTTCTTCTCCTTGGTCATCACTGCGTATCTCGGCCATCTCTACAAACTATCTTCCTCAGCTAACACTGTCTTTGCTTGGTAATTTCCTATCGCTCGGCATAAACTGATGTTCGGTCAACACTAAATATACTCGGCATATACTGGGGCTCGGTCGACACTAACATCACTCGGCTTAAACTAGATTTCTTCACTTTTGCTCGGTTAAGCCTACCTTTCAGTCTTTCTTCTTACTTAGATAAACAATACATTAACTTATCAATGTGCCAACTAATCAAGTACCCATTGAAGTATCAAATAACTCAACCTTTCCTTAGGTTCTCTTGTTATCTCCTTGCCTTAATCCTCTTCATCAATCAATAGATATGATACTATCCTGGATAGAAACTGTCTTACCAGTTAAGGTTTGACATCAATGACAATATAACAATTGTTTCAATTGTAGTTTCCAATAGTTGTTTGAGGAATTTGAGACACATAGACATATTCTTCATTACTCTAACCTTGTTGCAACAAATATTCATTTGATTAAATGTCATGGTAGACCTCTTAACAAGAATTTTTGGAAAGTTCGTGAATCTAACCACAAGGCAATACTTGACACAATAAGGGTTAGAGCTAATCTAGAAGGTTCACTTGATTGATTTTGGGCCATAAAGATGACTAATTCTATAATATGGTAGAATGATTTTGACAATTTGTATATGATTCTATGTGCATATGAGCTATAATGTGCATATTTAGATGCAAAATTTTGTATATATAAACAACAATGAGCTTCATCATGCATATTAGATGCAAAATTTGAAATATAAAAGTGCCCATGGGGCTGATTTGCAAATACTAAGAGCTCGCATTTTGTATATCCTAATTTGTACCATTTGATTATAAATACATGTTGAATTTTGTATCCTTACATCTGTATCATCTTAATGCAATGTAAAGTGCAAAAAAAATTGTCTTAATTTCTTTACACACATTAGATTTCAATTGTAAGGTCCAATGATCCACCATGTTACCTGGTGCAAGAGCACCTAAGGTTCCAAGGAGACCTCAAATGATGAACATGTAGTGTTTTGGTAAATGGTGCATGTTTAGTCTAAATAGGCTTTAATAATATCATTTTGATAAGTTGATGATGTAACAATATCTTTGAAGGTCAAATGATAATATACTTGGAGTCATTGAGTCAAAATTGGTCAAATGTGTCCAAAGTAAAATGGTGATTCCCTAGGGTGAAGGGATAGTGTTGAAGGATTGCATCCTGGCACCAAACGGTCTACACCATTAGCTCCTTTTAGGTGGGTAAACACTAGTGACAACCCCATTCTACCCACAGATTCACTAGAATGTTCACGACCATGCCAGACCAAAGTGTCTCCAAGGTGCACTAAGCACGATTGGGCAGTGATCTTTTGAGGCTCGTATCTCAAACCTCATGAGAGTTATTGACAAATTGTCAAATGCTACATGACCATGTTTCTAAGGCCTACAATAACCTCTCTCCATTCTGGGATATTTGATTATTTTTTTTAATTTGACATGACAATTTCGCTTGATGCCAAAACTTACAATGAGGCTCAGTTGAAAGTTGCACCATTGGGTATCTTCCAAAGCGTTTGACCTAGCACTGAATGGTATGTGCCATTAGCTCCCATTGGGTAGGTAAATGCTAGTGATAACCATGTTTTTCCCATAGATTCACTAGAACGTTCATGACCATGTTGGGCCACAGTGTCCCCAAGATGCACTAAGCACGATTGGGCAATGATCTTTTGAGGATCGTATCTCAAACCTCATGAGAGGTATGGGCAAACCATCAGATGCTACAAGACATGTTTTTGAGGCATACAATAACCTCTCTCCATTCTGGGATATTTGACTTTGTTTAAATTTGGCATGACAATCTCGCTTGATGCCAAAACTTGTAGTGAGGCTCAGTTGAAAGTTGCATCACTAGGTATCTTCCAAACCGTTCGTCTAGGCATTGAATGGTTTGTGCCATTAGCTCTTGTTGGGAAATTAAATGCTAGTGACAACGTCATTCTTCCCACAGAGTCACTAAAATTTTTGCAACCATGCTAGACCAAAGTGTCCCCAAGGTGCATTAAGCATGATTGGGCAATGATCTTTCAAGGCTCATATCTCAGACCTCGTGAGAGGTATCAGTGAACCATTAGATTCTATAGGACCATGTTTCTAAGGCCTATAATAACCTCTCTCCATTCTGGGAGATTTGACTTTGTTTGAATTTAGCATGGCAATCTCATTTGGTATTAAAACTTGCAGTGAGGCTCAGTTGAAAGTTGCACCATTGGGTATCTTCCAAACCGTTCCTCTTGGTACCAAACGGTCTGTGTCATTAGCTCTCATTGGATGGGTAAATTATAGTGACAACCCCATTCTTCCCACAAAGTCACTAGAATGTTCGCGACCATGCCAAACCAAAGTGTCCCCAAGGTGTACTAAGCACGATTAGGCAGCGATCTTTCGAAGCTTGTATCTTGGACCTCATGAGAAGTATCGAAAAACTGTTAGATGCTACATGAGCATGTTTATGAGGCCTACAATAACCTCTCTTTATTTTGGGTTATTCAACTTTACTTGAATTTGGCATGGCAATCTCGCTTGATGCCAAAACTTGTAGTGAGACTCAGTTGAAAGTTGCACCACTGGGTATCTTCCAAACCGTTTGTCCTGGCACCAAATGGTCCACGCCATTACCTCCTGTTGGGTGGGTAAATGTTAGTGACAACTCATTTCATCCACAGAGTCACTAGAACGTTCGTGAGCATGTCGGACCAAAGTGTCCCCAAGGTGCACTAAGCACAATTGGGCAATGATCTTTTGAGGCTTGTATCTTGGACCTCGTGAGAGGTATTGAAAAACCATCAAATGTTACATGACTATGTTTTTGAGGCCTACAATAACATCTCTCCATTCTGGGAGATTCAACTTTGTTTGAATTTGGCATAGCAATCTCGGTTGATGCCAAAACTTGTAGTGAGACTCAGTTAAAAGTTGCACCACTAGGTATCTTCCAAACCGTTCATCCTGGCACCGAATGGTCTATGCCATTAGCTCCCGTTGGGAAAATAAACACTAGTGACAACCCCATTTTTCCCATGGAGTCACTAAAATGTTCGCGACCATGCTAGACCAAAGTGTCCCCAAGGTGCACTAAACATGATTGGACAATGATCTTTCAAGGCTCATATATCAGACCTCATGAGAGGTATTGGTGAACCATTAGATGCTACAAGACTGTGTTTCTAAGGCCTACAATAACCTCTCTCCATTCTGGAAGATTTGACTTTGTTTGAATTTGACATGACAATCTTTCTTGATGCCAAAACTTGCAGTAAGGCTCAGTTGAAAGTTGCACCATTGGGTATCTTCCAAACCGTTCATCCTGTCACTAAACGATATGTGCCATTAGCTCTTGTTGGGCAGGTAAACATTAGTTACAACCATGTTTTTCCCATAGAGTCACTAGAATGTTCACGGCCATGCTGGACTAAAGTGTCCCCAATGTGCACTAAGCACCATTGGGTATGTCAACGAGCGTTTTGTTCTAGTGTGTTGAGAGGCAAAGTGGGACCATTCCTAGGGTAAACCTACCCAACCAGACATGATGGAAGTGTCGCTTTGTGCCCACAATGAACAAATTTTGCTGTTCCAAGTTGGTTATACAAGGGACATCATCGGTAGGGTAGGTCGGGTCCTATGCGTCCTAAATGTGTTAGGGTCTCATGGACCATTTTGGTTTGTAATAAAGACTACATGTTTAAATATGTTCAAAGAGTCAATAATAGACTACTAATTGATGTTTTGAGTTCTCAAGATGATCACATTTCAAGAAAACCTTCAAAGCATGAAGGGTACCCACAAATACACACTACAACATTTGGGGTCAAATTTCAATGCTAATTTGTAACGCCACTACAATTTGTGTTTGTTTTTTGTGTTTTTTTTGCAAGTGCCCCCGATGGTGTCATAATAGCAACAATAGCATCGTAATTGCGACACCCATTTGGTTATAAACAAAAAAAAAGAAAAAAGAAAGTGTCATTTGTAATTTGTGAATTCGAAGAGTTGCCGCGAAGATGACATAACACTTTTGCGTGGCGCGAAGAGGCCGGCACCCAAGTGTGGGAAAAGGGCACTGGCACTTGGGGTAGGCATTCGAGCTTTGTCTTCTCATTAAATCAATTTCAGTGGCATTATTTACATCTTAGCATTTGAAATGATCGATGACTCGCGAGCTTTGAGAGCTAGGGTATCATTGCTATTACCTTCAAGGCATTGTGTGAAGTGTTTGATCTCTCTTTATTTGTTTTGTTATTGATATTCACTATGTGCGTACTCCCCGTTTATGATCATTTCATGACAAAATGTCTTGATGGCTCGCAGGCTGCAAGCTAGGGCATGATACATTGTTCGTGAGCTCATT
Source organism: Chamaecyparis obtusa (assembly GCA_027943335.1). NCBI lineage: Eukaryota > Viridiplantae > Streptophyta > Pinopsida > Cupressales > Cupressaceae > Chamaecyparis > Chamaecyparis obtusa. Next base: position 520,473 of record BSBK01010451.1, on the reverse strand, counting down.
GTTTAATACTGGCATTTTTTACATCTTTTCATTTGGAATGCTTGATGACCTGCGAGCTTTGAGAGCTAGGGAATCGTTGCTATTACCTTCAAGGCATTGTGTGAAGTATTTGATCTCTCTTTATTTATTTTGCTATTGATATTCACTATGTGCGTACCCCCCATTTATGATCATTTCACGAGGAAATGTCTTGATGGTTCGTGGGTTGCAAGCTAGGGCATGATACATTGTTTACGAGCTCAATGTTTAATACTGCCATTGTTTACATCTTTTCATTTGGAATGCTTGATGACCTGTGAGCTTTGAGAGCTAGGGCATCATTTCTATTACCTTCAAGGCATTGTGTGAAGTGTTTGATGTCTCTTTATTTATTTTGGTGTTGATATTCACTATGTGGTACTCCCCGTTTATGATCATTTCATGAGGAAATATTTTGATGGCTCATGGGCTACAAGCTAGGGCATCATACATTGTTCATGAACTCACTGTTTAATACTAGCATTGTTCATGAGCTCACTGTTTAATATCTGGCCAGGCCATGTAAATGGTACCAGGACAACCCAATCAGCCCAACAAAATGTGTCATGTTTATCTTTGTCAAATACACTTGTTCACCATTTTGTTCTTGTTCTTCACACAAATATTGCATCAAAAGTAATTGTAAACAATGATTCAAAGAAAAAAGAAACAACTACAATAGATCAGACCCCAAAAGAATATAGTCAACTACAATAGCTCACAGTCTCAATGAAACAAACAGTGTATAAAACAATATATGGTGCACAACAGCAGCAAGCATGCAATGACATCAATAACATTGCATGATAAAATTCAATACTCTTAGTTTTTATTCAAATCTATTAGAAACTTCTATCAGCTCATTGTCCAATAGTTAAACTAACCTATGACTTTAAAGGAGGAATTATGAAATATAGTTGTAGGTAGTTATCTCTTCTATAATGAAAATGGTACCAGGCCAACCCAATCAACCCAACAAAATGTGTCATGTTTATCTTTGTCAAATACACTCGTTCACCATTTTATTCTTGTTCTTCACACAAATATTGCATCAAAAGTAATTGTAAACAATGATTCAAAGAAAAAAGAAACAACTATAATAGATCAGACCCCAAAAGAATACAATCAACTACAATAGCTCACAGTCTTAATGAAATAAATAGTGTATAAAACAGTATATGGTGCACAACAACAACAAGCATGCAATGACAACAATAACATTGCATGATAAAATTAAATACTCTAGTTTTTATTCAAATCTATTTGAAACTCCTATCAGCTCATTGTCCAATAGTTAAACTAACCTATGACTTCAAAGGAGGAATTATGAAATATAGTTGTAGGTAGTTATCTCTTCTATAATGAAAATGGTACCAGGCCAACCCAATCAGCCCAACAAAATGTGTCATGTTTATCTTTGTCAAATACACTCGTTCACCATTTTGTTCTTGTTCTTCACACAAATATTGCATCAAAAGTAATTGTAAATAATCATTCAAAGAAAAAAGAAACAACTACAATAGATAAGACCCCAAAAGAATACAGTCAACTACAATAGCCCACAGTCTCAATGAAATAAACACTGTATAAAACAATATATGGTGCACAACAGCAGCAAACATGCAATGATAGCAATAACATTGCATGATAAAATTCAATACTCTTAGTTTTTATTCACATTGCACATACATAATTGTAGATGAGGATTAGTAATAGGGTGCCAGGCATTGCTTATATCCTTTGGATCTAACCCCATCTTTTCCTTCCAGGTTTTGGATCATACAAGAGCATACTAGATTGAAGCCTGGATCAACACTTCATTACTTCAAGCAATGTCTGGTACCTTCATTATTTATGTTCATCCACTTATGTATGTTTGCATTCATTCATATTCTTCTGAAAGTTAATCTTTATGAGCTCAAATTCAAAACTGTATGTGTATTATTTTATTACTGATGTCCCTATTTGATGTCCCTATTTTATTACTGATGTCCCTATTTGATCTAATAGAATCAATATAACAAACAGAGCACCGACCAATCAAATAGGGACATAAAGTGCTCAAACTGTGAGCTCATAAAATAATATATTTAGTCTTAATAAAATCTTATAAAATAACATATATCATGTGAAGTGTTTGATCTCTCTTTATTTGTTTTGGTGTTGATATTCACTGTGGTACACTTCGTTTATGATCATTTCATGAAGAAATATCTTGATAGGTCGCGGGCTACAAGCTAGGGCATCATACATTATTCATGAGCTCACTGTTTAATATTGACATTGTTTACATCTTTTCATTTGGAATGCTTGATGACCCGCGAGCTTTGAGAGCTAGGACATCATTTCTATTACCTTCAAGGCATTGTGTGAAGTGTTTGATCTCTCTTTATTTGTTTTGTTGTTGATATTCACTATGTGGTACTCCCCGTTTATGATCATTTCATGAGGAAATATCTTCATGGCTTGCGGGCTGCAAGATAGGGCATCATGCATTGTTTATGAGCTCACTGTTTGAGCACCTCATGTCCATATATATATACTTCAAAGGAGGAATTATGAAATATAGTTGTAGGTAGTTATCTCTTATATAATGATGGAGGAGTGAAAGGTAATGATCAATGAGGTTACTGCTATTAGATCATACATTAACACACTTACTATTTTGAATTTGAGCTCGGGCATCATGCAAAGTTATTGTTGTCATTGCATGCTTGCTGCTGTTGTGCACCATATATTTTTTTATACACTGTTTATTTCATTGAGACTGTGAGCTTGGTTTTTATTTCAGAAGTATATGCTTGACTATGCACATGTATAATTGTAGATGAGGATCAGTAATAGGATGCCATTCATTGCTTAGATATTTTTTATCTAACCCCCATCTCTCTTTTCTTTGCAAGTTCTGGATCACACAGGGGCACACTAGATTCATACCCGGGTAAAAAATTCATCACTTCAAGCAATGTCTGGCACCCTTATTATATATGTTCATCCTATTATGTATGCCTGTACTCTTGCATTTTCTTCTAAAAGTTATTTTCCTTGTATAGTATACACAAGTTATTTTTTATATATATACATTTAATCTTTAGATGCAAAAAATTATTTTCCTTTACATGTATATTTGCATGAAATGAACACAAATTAAACAAGGTCATCTAATAATGAAAACTAGGGTACTATAGTCACTCATCTAGTAATTAGTTCCCCAAACCATTACTAAGGATTGAAAATAAGTCTAAGTCCCCAAATCTATTGTTCTATGTGTATAAAATAATATATGGTGCACAACAGCAACAAGCATGCAATGACAACAATAAAATTGCATGATGCCCGAGCTCAAATTCAAAGAACTAAGTGTATTAATGTATGATCTAATAGCAGCAACCTCATTGATCATTACCTTTCACTCCTCCATCATTATAGAAGAGATAACTACCTACAACTAGGGCATCATTCATTGTTTATGAGCTCACAATTTGAGCACCTCATATCCCTATTTGATTGGCCAGTGCTCAAACAGTGAGCTCATAAATTGTGACACCCATTTGGTTATAAACAAAAAAAAAAAAAGTGTCATTTTTAATTTGTGAATTCAAAGAGCTGCCACGAAGATGGCACTGCACTTTTGCATGGTGTGAAGGGGGCATTCGAGTTTGGTGTGCCTGAAGAGGCTAACACTATGTGGGAAGAGGGCACTAGCACTTGAGGTAGTCATTCGAGCTTTGTCTATTTGATCATAAACGTGGAGTACCACATAGTGAATATCAACAACAAAACAAATAAAAAGAGATCAAACACTTCACACAATATATGTTTCTTTATAAGATTTTATTAAGACTAAATATATTATTTTATGAGCTCACTATTTGAGCACCTCATGTCCCTATTTGATTGGTCAGTGCTTTGTTTGTTATATTGATGCTATTAGATCAAATAGGGACATCAATAATAAAATAATATACTATGCGGTACTCCCTGTTTATGATCATTTCATGAGGAAATGTCTTGGTGGCTCGCAGGATGCTGCAAGCTAGGGCATGATACATTGTTCATGAGCTCACTATTTAATACTGGCATTGTTTACATCTTTTCATTTGGAATGCTTAATGACTTGCGAGCTTTGAGAGCTAGGGCATCGTTTCTATTACCTTCAAGGCATTGTGTGAAGTGTTTGATCTCTCTTTATTTGTTTTGGTGTTGATATTCACTATGTGGTACTCCCCATTTATGATCATTTCATGAGAAAATGTCTTGATGGCTCGCGGGTTGCAAGCTAGGGCATCATACATTGTTCATGAGCTCACTGTTTAATATCTGGCTAGGCCATGTAAATGGTATCAGGCCAACCCAATCAACCCAACAAAATGTGTCATGTTTATCTTTGTCAAATACACTTGTTCACCATTTTGTTCTTGTTCTTCACACAAATATTGCATCAAAAGTAATTGTAAACAATTATTCAAAGAAAAAAGAAACAACTATAATAGATCAGACCCCAAAAGAATACAGTCAACTACAATAGCTCATAGTTTCAATGAGATAAATAGTGTATAAAATAGTATATGGTGCACAATAGCAACAAGCATGCAATGACATCAATAACATTGCATGATAAAATTCAATACTCTTAGTTTTTATTCAAATCTATTCCAAACTCCTATCAGCTCATTGTCCAATAGTTAAACTAACCTATGACTTCAAAGGAGGAATTATGAAATATAGTTGTAGGTAGTTATCTCTTCTATAATGAAAATGGTACCAGGCCAACCCAATCAACCCAACAAAATGTGTCATGTGTATCTTTGTCAAATACACTCGTTCACCATTTTATTCTTGTTTTTCACACAAATATTGCACCAAAAGTAATTGTAAACAATGATTCAAAGAAAAAAGAAACAACTACAATAGATCAGACCCCAAAAGAATACAGTCAACTACAATAGCTCATAGTCTCAATGAAATAAACAGTGTATAAAACAATATATGGTGCACAATAGTAGCAAGCATGCAATGATAGCAATAACATTGCATGATGCCGGAGCTCAAATTCACAACAATAAGTGTATTAATGTATGATCTAATAGCAGCAACCTCATTGATCATTACCTTTCACTCTTCCATCATTATAGAAGAGATAACTACCTACAACTAGGGCATCATGCATTGTTTATGAGCTCACTATTTGAGCACCTCATGTCCCTATTTGATTGGTCGGTGCTCAAACAATGAGCTCATAAATAATGCATGATGCCCTAACTTGTAGCCCGTAAGCCATCAAGACATTTCCTCATGAAATGATCATAAATGTGGAGCACCACATAGTGAATATCAACAACAAAACAAATAAAGAGAGATCAAATATTTCACACAATATATGTTGCTTTATAAGATTTTATTAAGACTAAATATATTGTTTTATGAGCTCACTGTTTGAGCACCTCATGTCCCTATTTGATTGGTCAGTCCTCTATTTGTTATATTGATGCTATTAGATATTTGAGTACCCTTTATGGAGTAACTTAACATGCCAAAAGGATAGGGTAGGTTGCTTTGGAAGGTATATGACCATTTACACTGTTTCTCATATTTTTAAGGCCTAAAACTCATGCATTTACAAAGGAAGTACTAACTAGTCAAACTCCCAAGCTCCAAGTCTTTGCACAATGTCATGAATAGGTTCAAATCAAAGGAATATGAAGTCAATTTGACTCCAAGAGGTTTCTAGATACAAAAGCCCTAATTTGTGCCCTCAAAACCCTTAAATCTAGGGCTTCCTCAATGTTACATTTCCCAAGGTTTCCTGCAACAAATAATGGTTGATTCACCTTGTAATTAACATGTCTATACACTTTCAATCATAAAATATTGCCCTTTTTTGGCCAGAACTCTCTATCCTTCAGCCTATCCTCCAAATTCACTTAGTTTCTTAGTATTCCCTATGGTGATCACCACAACAGTCAATCAAACTTGCATTCCAAAGTTAGAGGATTATAATACATGTTAATTAGATGTCATTCTATGAGAACCAATAATATACATTCATAGAATGACATTCATAATGAAAGAAACTCAAGAAAACAGTCATAATTCATATTTTCAATGACTGTACAGTCCCAAAATGGAATAACAGCGACTAGAATAGAATTCTCAGAGCATGAATGACTTCAAAGTCATGAAATATAAGGATCAAAACATTGTAGAAAACATTCCAACAATTAAAAACTTTGAATCATACCAAAAATCCTTTCAAATTTGCAAGAAAATCAGACTTTTATTTGTTGATATTTTCCAGATTCTACCTAGGAATAAACAACTTCTAAAGTTCTCAGAATTGATCTTCAGATTAGTCCCTCCTTTGTGAATGAATTAGTCTTGAAGTAGTCTAAGATCTGCCTTAAGATTTGCTATAGAATTCAGCTCCAGAATTCGCTTATATGTATACTGTAATTAAGGCTGAGATTTGAAGTTGATGCCCTTCTATGGAGGACTTCGCTTTATCTACAATGTCTGAATTGACTAATTTTTAATGGCATCTAATGCTATCCTATGGATTTCGGCATTTACTGCATCCTTAAGAGAGCTTGTTGCTGCCCTAGGTGGACTTACAACTGTCAGTTTGTTGCTGCCCTAAGTGGACTTGTGGTTGTCCTATTTCTGCTGCGACCTGCTTCTTTCGCTGCTAAAACCTACTTCTTTATGTGATTCTTTGGAGAAGAGACATGTTATGTCTTGGGTGCTCTTCTTCTAAGAATCATCCTCCTATATGTAGGAGACAAGGGAGAATGCCAAGAGGGCCAACTTGAATGAATAATTCAAGAGAGCCGACTCAAGGGCCCAAACAATTAATTCAGTGTTAAAATTGAATTAAATAGACAATAGATATTAAATATATTATATATTTAATATCATTATTTATATATCGATATTAGGCTCTTCAACAAATAACTATATTGTTTGGTATACTTGGTTTTGTCGTCAAGGCCATAATCTTAACATTATTCAATTTACTGTAGCAGTCCGTATAGTTCTGAGTGTCTCATTCCAATCTACCGTATAATGGCTTGATCCTCTAATTTATAACTTCCTCTAAGTCTGTTCAACCAACTTTGGTGGTTGGAAAATTATATTAAGACTAATTAAACATAAAAACCCCTTTTCCCTCATTTTACAAGTGACCGTTGTTATTCAAAAATTTGAATTAAAAACATTGCAAATGAAGCATTTGTTAAGATTTTTGAATCCTAAGACCTTGGGATATGATCTAAATAAACTTATTAAACCTTATTAAAACCAAATCTAAACTATTATAAGCTTGCAACTCAAAAACTCATCCTAGACTCCTAAATTGGTCCTAAGGATTATTAGGCCTTTAAGGGCTTATTGCCAATTTATTACAGGTATTAACCTTATAGGTCATTATAGGCTCCAAAATGCTCCAATTGATGTCATTGGATATCTTCATGTTCATTGATGTCTTTTTGATCTTCATAGGTTTTGTGAACTCCTTATGTGCTCTAGGTGCCCCTGCACCACTATGTACTTTGAACCAATAAAATTTTTATCATCACGATGAAGTAATAATGCATTAAATGTCTTACTTATTTCCCTATTCAATTTTAATTTTATAGTGAATTCATGATTTATAATTCAGTTGTAGCAACTCAATGTGTTTGAACTCAAGAATACCCCTTACTTGGTTTCCTACAAAGCTTTTGGTGAAATCTGTCAGAAAATGAGAAGCTATGAGAAGGTGACATGAAGCTAATGAAAGGAGGCATCTCCAATTTGTTTTACAGATATACACATTAAGGATCATGTCAGATAATACAAGATAATTCGATCAAAATAGGGAGACAATTGCTGGATTGTTGTCTAACTTTCAAAGAGAAGCCGATGACAAATGTTATTGTCCATGCAAGAGTTGTAATGGCTTAAAGACAAGAAGAATCAAAATCAAAACAACAAAGAGACATTGTAGGGAGAATGGTCACATGGAAGGGGGGTTTGATTATAATCCAGTGGTAAGTTGTTTGTTATATTGTTTTCACAATTAATATACATATGAACCATGGAAGGAGGTTTGATTATAATCATTTTTATATAGGTTGATCTCTCCATTGTGAATATAGAGGAACATGGAGGTGTGAGTATTGAAGTTGAAGATCATGATCCCATGAAAGATGACGATCATGCACCAGAAAACAAATTTGAAGATGATGGTATGAATGCATGATCGTTGACACATTTGGTACTAGTGTTGCTAGAGCTACTGCTGTTGTTGTTGATGATGATGATTATGATGAGGATGACATTGATGACGTCCATGATATACCTCTACTTGAGAAGGTGGACATGGCCCTTTATGAAGGCTCCCAATCTACTATTCTCTCTGTTTTATTGTTGTTGGTGAATTTGAAGGTTATGAATGGTTTATCCAACATAGCAATGTCACGTATGCTAAGGTTTGTCATATATGTCATTATAATCTATAAAAGGTGAAACATGTACCATTAAGATTGTTTATAGTAATGACTTATATTATTTATTGCAGATTGATAGGTGACTTTCTATTACCACCATCAAATGTTCTCCCTCGCTCGTACCGAGAATTATGTGCCACTATGAAACATATTAGAATGGAGTATCAAACAATAGATGCTTGTCCTGAAGATCATATTATTTATTATAAAGAACATGAAAATGTAACAGAATGCTCTGAATGCCATACGAGCAGATATCAAGATGATCAAGTGACAAAAAAGGTGCCTTGCAAGGTTCTCCGTCACATCCCTATTATTCCACATCTGAAATGATTATTCAGGTGCAATAGCTTGGCACAATTTATGGATTACCATTCATATGGCAGGAGTCAAGATGACATTATTCAAATGCATGTGGATGGCTCATCATTTATGGACATAGAGGAAAAGTGGCCACACTTTAAAGAGGAACCTCAAAATATCAGGCTTTCTCTGGCAGCAGACGGTGTCAATCCGCATGGAGAGATGAGATTCATTTGCTCGGTGTGGCCTATTTTTGTTATAAATAATAACCTTCCTCCATGGATGTCAACAAAGAGGGAGCACATTATGTTGGTAATGATTGTTCTAGGTATCTTATTATTTTATAGTTATCTACATGTAATTATAAGTCTTGGATTGAAATGGCCACAATAATTATATGATGTTATTGTTAATTCAACTAGGTAAGTACCAAGTGAAAGATATGAATGTATATATTGCGCCTCTTATCGACGAGTTGTTGGTGTTATGGAATGGTTTCACTATGTATGACATCTCCTGATCAATTGGACAAAGAGAATTTCAATTCCATGCAATGCTTGTGTGGACAATTCATGATGCTCCAGGGTTGACACATTTTTGTGGTATGTTATGGTGAATTCTAGTTATACGGGATAATTCAAATTTTAAAAATATACATATTTAATCCAATTTTATTGTTATCTTGTAGGTCTTCAAACAAAGGGAAAATTTTCATGTCTAATGTGTGGTCCAAAGATGAAATCCCATCATTCCAAAAGTTTAAGAAAATAAGTGTTTGATGAGTATAGGCAGTTCCTCCCCAGAAATCATAAGTATCGAAGTGCAGAAAGTCATCTTTTCAATGGGAAGAAGAGACTAAATCAAAGCCTTGAAGAATGACACTTCTGTTGGAAACTGTAATTGAAGCAATTGTTGTATTGTCATTGATGTCAAACCTTAATTGGTAAGACTATTGCTATTTAAGAAAGTACTATATCTATTTGAGTGTTGCTAAGGGGATAGGCAAGGTTGGTAACAACAACACCTAAGGAAAGGTTGAGTTATCTTGATACTTCAATGAGTACTTGATTATGTGGTACAATGATAAGACAATGTATTGTTTATCTTAGTAAGAATGAAGACTAAACTAGTAGGCTTAACAGAGCATAAGTGAAGAAATCTAGTTTAAGTCGAGTGTTGTTTGTGTCGACCGAGCTAGTGAATGCCAAGTAAAAATAGTGTTGACTGAACACCAATTAATTGCCGAGGAAGATAGTATTAGCCGAGGGAATAGTTTATGTGGTGACCGAGCTTTCTAGAGAAGATCGAGAAGTTGGACACAGTATTGACCGAGCATTAGTATTTTGCATTTGTTGAAGAATTCAGATTTCTAGCCGACATCGTTGAATTCTTGAATTATGTAAAACATGTTGACTTTATTTATTGATTGTATGAAAGCATTTAATGCACTGTAAAACATTTTATTGTAAATATTTAAGAGATTCGAGATATTTCAAAGATAAGCCAAAGAACATAATGTAGGACAGATTCAATGAATTTGACCTAACCCTAAGATCTACGAAGGAGATTAAGCAGCAAAAGATGTATTAACCTAATAGAGGTAGTATTAAGGGAACCTAAGCAAGAGGTTGAAAAGAGAGAGAGAGAGAGTGAGAGACAAAAAGAAGTGAATGCTAGAAGTATTGTTATTGACTATCTAAGTAGAAAAGGCTGAAGGAGAAGTGTTGTGATCGCTTGAAGGGTTCCAAGAAGATCAGTGATGGAGATGGAAAAGGTTCACAGTTAGTAAGCCAACATATGTGTACAGAATTAGATCTGATATTCACAAAGTCAGTTGTATGTTTCTCAGATCAATATTACTGCTACTTTCTAACCATTGTAACAGTCAAAATCCTTTTAACAGAGGTTGACCTAACAGTCATAGGTATAAATCCTTTGAAGAAGGTTGCATTCTAATATAGTGTATGTAAGTCCTATAACAAGGTGCACTTTTAATAGAGTGGTTGAAATCCTTTAACCGGGTCACACCTAACAGTGTGTTTGTAACCTTTGATAGGGTTGGCTTTTCACCGAACTCACTTAAGAAGAGTGAACATAATAGTAACATGTTACAAAGTGTTTTTTCCCAAATTAGGTTTCCACTATAAATCTTGGTGTTGATACTTGTGTGAATGTTTTGATTTGAACATTTATGTGTTTTACAAGTTAGATGCTATTGGATAAGTGGACTACAATGTTATATGTTTCTATTATGCAATCAGTAATGACTGAGTAGGTGTTGGTTATTAGATCTAATTTGTTGAAGAGTTTGAAAGATTGTTTTATACATCTGGACCTAAGAACAACTGATTCACCCCCCCTCTTTGTTTTTCTAAATTATATTAACAATTGGTATCAGAGCTGTTGGTGCTTATAGAGAACAATTTTGAAGGTACTTGAAGCAAATGATCAAGATGTAGAAGAAGGAGGTACCCAAGCTGAATAAGGAAAACTTTCCTGCAAGGCAAAGTTTGATGAAGCTGCATCTGGCCAGTATTGGTGATTTTGCTAAGTATTACATTGAACATGACTATGTCACACCTGCTGCACCTCTGACTGTCGAAGAAATGAAAGCCAAACAAGAACACAACCAAGCAATGTTGGAGATTGCGTTTGCCCTAAGTTATCCAGAATTCGAAGACATCAAAGACTGCAGTACCGCAAAGCAAATGTGGGACACCCTTGCAAGCATTTATGGCGGTGATGCGAATGTGTTGAGAGCAAAATCCAAGAGCCTAAGAGGTAAATTTGATGAAATGAGAATGTAAGAAGGTGAGAATATTGCACAATATTGTGGTAGAATAAAAGAAGTTGTAAATGCTATTAGAGGAGCAAATGGAACTATTGAGGATGAAACTGTAATAGGAAAAGTATTGAGAACTTTGTGTCCTATATATGCAATCAAAATTTTTGCAATCCAGGAATCTAGATGTAACTCTCCCAATGTCGTTACCTTAGAAAGTTTGGTCGGCAAGCTTACTGCTTTTGAACTTTCTAACTATGATAACTTCACTATTGGTAGTATTGAATATGCTTTTAAGTCTCATATGGTTTTGAATAAGTCAAAGAAGGAAAAAGAAAGATGCATTAGTGAAAGTGAAAGTGAAAGTGATAGTGATAGTGGCACATCTGATGAAGAACTTGGGGATCTAGAAGCTCTTATGGCTAGAAGACTGAAAAGGGGAAAATGAAGGTACAAAGGTAAACTCCCTATTATATGTTTTTCATGTAACAAGGTTGTTCATATAGCTGCTAGATGTACTGACAGGGATAATAAAGAAGAAGAAAGAGACAACAAGCAAAAAGATAAAAGAGAAGATAGAGGTTACCAAAGATACAAAGACTATAAAGGGAAAGGTAAGAAATCTTGCTACATTGCTGAAGAAGAGACTAACACTGATAATGATGATTTTAAAATTGAAGTTGTCTATGTTGCAATGAAAGATGAATCTGATGAGGATGAGAAGACTACATTAATATCTTATGTGAACAAAAATGATAAATGGATTATTGATAGTGGTTGTTCACATCATATGATTGGAGATAAGAGTAAGTTTGATACCTTAAACCATTATAAAGGTAGGAGTGTAAAGTTTGGAAATGATGCACCATGTCCTGTTAGAGGAAAAGGATTGATTAAGTTGACTGATAAGATCTCTTGTGAAAATACTTATTGGGTTGAGGGTCTTAATTATAATCTATTGAGTGTTGCACAGCTTAATAGCACTGGCTACCGAGTGGAATTTCATCATAGGAAGGCCAAAATATTTGATGCCACAGGTGAACTGATTGGAAGTGGAGAACAGACAAGAGGTAATTTGTTCTATCTATACCTATCTAAAGAAACATGTATGATTGCACAACTTGATGATATTTAGTTATGACATAAGCGGTTGTGTCATGTTAACTTTGATAATCTGGTAGAAATTAGCAAGAAAAAGAAAGTGAGAGGTCTACCTAGATTGAAGAAACTTGAGAATGTAATGTGCAAAGAATGTTAGTTGGGTAAGATGACTAAGTCTAGTTTCCAGAGCAAAACCTTTACTTCAGAGAATGTCTTAGATTTGGTTCATACTGACCTTTGTGAACTGATGGGTGTACAAAGTTATTGTGGTGCTAGATATTTTATCTTGTTTGTTGATGACTATACCAGAATGATGCATGTAATGTTCTTAAAAGAAAAATTTGATGCTTTTCAATTTTTTAAGTGGTATGTGGCCAAGGTTGAAAAAGAGATAGGTAAAAACCTGAAGTGTTTGAGATCTAACCGAGGTGGAGAATTTACATCAAATGAGTTCAATCTATTTTGCAATGATAGAGGGATCAAAAGACAGATGTCTACACCTAGAACTCCTCCACGGAACGATATAGCAGAGAGAAGGAATAGATCTATCTTGGACTGTGCATGGACATTAATGATTGAAAAGAATGTTGCATAGAAGTATTGGAAAGAAGCTGTAAGTACAATTGTTTATACTCTTAACCGAGTATAGATAAAAAAAGGTACAAATCTGACACCTTATGAATTATGGCATGGGTATGCACCGAATGTAAAATATTTTAGAATCTTTGGAAGTAAGTGCTACATATTGAAGGATAGTAGGAATGGAAAATTTGATGCTAAAAGTGATGAAGGTGTATTCCTAGGCTACTCCACAAAAAGTAAAGTTTATAAGTGTCTGGATTATAACACTAATAAAATTGTGGAAAGTGTAAATGTCAAAGTTGATGAGTATGTAGAGAAAAATGAAGCTGACAGTAACAGAGTACCAGAAGATTACAGATCTTTTGTGTATATAAAGGAAGAAGAGGCAAGTGACAGACCTGCACCTGATGCTGAGTCTCGAGTTAGCAATGCTGAGCATCAGAATAACAATGCTGAGAGAGAAGAAGAACATGTCGAGCAACAGGTAGAAGCTGCCAAGTATCAGGAAGAGGTTGTCAAGCATTTAGAAGTTGAATTTGACAATTTGGTTGGAGAACTTGATGAGCCGAATGAAAGAAGAGCAGAACCTGTTCTAGCACAATATGTATGGAGACATCACAAACCTGAATAGATTATTGGAGATAAAGATACCAAAATTCAAACAAGAAGCAAGGTAAGAGATCCAACATGTTTACTATGTGAATATGAGCCTAAGACAACAAAGGAAGCATTAGAAAATGAAGACTGGATAGAAGCAATGAATGAAGAGATTGAACAGATAGAGAAGAATGATACCTGGACTTTGGTGCCGAGACTAGAAGATAAGAATATCATTGGGACAAAGTGGGTATTTCGTAATAAGTTGAATGAACATGGTCAAATCACAGGAAATAAGGCTAGGCTGGTATGCAAAGGCTATGCACAAGAAGAAGGAATAGATTATGGGGAAACATTTGCCCCTATAGCAAGATTGGAAGGAGTCAGAGCTCTACTTGCATATGCTGCCTATAAAAATTTCAAGGTATACCAAATGGATGTCAAGTCTGCATTTTTAAATGGTATACTGGAAGAAGAAGTATATATTGAACAACTAGAAGGATTAGTTGATCCAAATAGAAGACACATGGTTTGCAAACTGAATAAAGCACTATATGGATTAAAGCAAGCTCCCAGAGTGTGGTATGAGAGATTGCACAACTACCTAATACAGATTGGATTCTCAAGGACAAATGACATGAGCAATCTGTACATGAAAGATGAAGAAGGTAAAGGAATCCTATTAGCCAAAATCTTTGTAGATGATATTATATTTGGCGGACAAGATGCCTTGTGTAAGAAATTTTCAAATGAAATGCAAACTGAATTTGAAATGAGTATGTTTGGAGAGATCAAATTTTTTGTTGGTTTGCAAGTATATCAGATGGAGAAAGGAATCTTCATCACCTAGTCTAAATATGTTCATGAGATACTAAAAACCTTTGGTATGGAAGACTCAAGGCCAATAAGTACTCCCATGGCTACTGGACAAAAGTTGTCTAAGAATGATGACGTTGTAGAAGTTAACCAGACTTTGTATAGATCTATGATCAGAAAGCTACAGTATGTTGTACATAGCAAACCAGATATAACATTAGCTATTGGGATTGTGGCAAGATTTTCTACCAACTCTAAGGAAAATCACATGATGGCAGTTAAAAGAATCATGAGATACTTGAAAGGAACTGCTGACTATGGATTGTACTACAAGAAGCATGACAAATTTGAATTGAGAGTGTATACAAATGTTGATTGGGCAGGAAATGTAGATGATAGAAAGAGTACTAGTGCTTGGAGATTTCTTTCTTGGACAAAGATTAGTTTCCTGGACAAGCAAAAAACAAAATTGCATTTCCCAATCTACTGTTGAAGCTGAGTATGTGGCTGCATCTATCAATTGTTCAAATTTGATATGGATAAAGTAATTGTTGGTAGGCATGAAAGAAGAAATCACTGAACCAGTTGTCATCTTCTATGACAACACAAGTGCTATCAACATCTCTAAAAACCCAGTGATGCACACAAAGACCAAACACATTGCCATCAAGTATCACTACTTGAGAGAACTGTTACAAGATAAAGAGGTCCGCATGGAATATGTGAATACCAAGGAACAAATAGCAGATATCTTCACTAAGGCTTTACCTAAAGAAGCTCATGAATACCTGAGAGGTCAATTAGGGGTCCTTCCCCTAATTGAGGCTGCCTAGTCAAGCTAGGAACACTGCATCAAGTGTGCTGCAAAGAAAATCTAACATATTGATGTAGAGAAAGGTCACACTTTAGGAGCAACCTAGAGTTGTGAAGAGCACAACAAGTCAAAATAAGTCATAAGCAAGATGACAGAGGGAGAAATATTCTACTAAATTGAAAGGATGATATCCACATCTACAGGATGTATGTTTTTGTTGCTGCTTTGGCATTTTTGTCAAAGAGGGAGATAATGATAGTTGAATACATATGAATACACAGAATGAGAAGATCAAGACAGTGAGAGAAATTCAGTGGATGGTCATGCATGGCTAATAAATTCTATATCAGAATGAAGCTAAGGATATTATACATTTCTCTGATGACAGATAAGTTTTGGATTGGTTGGTAATTCATGTGATATTCATATGGTGTTGCCATCAATGCCAAAGAGGGAGATTGTTGGAAACTGCAATTGAAGCAATTGTTGTATTGTCATTGATGTCAAACCTTAACTGGTAAGACTATTTCTATTTAAGAAAGTACTATATCTATTTGAGTGTTGCTAAGGGGATAGGCAAGGTTGGTAACAACAACACCTAAGGAAAGGTTGAGTTCTCTTGATACTTCAATGAGTACTTGATTATGTGGTACAATGATAAGACAATGTATTATTTATCTTAGTAAGAATGGAGACTAAACTAGTAGGCTTAACCGAGCATAAGTGAAGAAATCTAGTTTAAGCCGAGTGTTGTTTGTGTCGACCGAGCTAGTGAATGCCGAGTAAAAATAGTGTTGACTGAACACCAGTTAATTGTCGAGGAAGACAGTATTAGCTGAGGGAACAATTTATGTGGTGACCGAGCTTTCTAGAGAAGACCGAGAAGTTGGACACAGTATTGACCGAGCGTCAGTATTTTGCATTTGTTGAAGAATTCAGATTTCTAGCCGAAATCATTGAATTCTTGAATTATGTAAAATGTGTTGACTTTATTTATTGATTGTATGAAAGCATTTAATGCACTGTAAAATGTTTTATTGTAAATCTTTAAGAGATTTGAGATATTTCAAAGATAAGTCGAAGAACATAATGTAGGATGGATTCAATGAATCTGACCTAACCCTAAGATCTACGAAGGAGATTAAGAGGCAAAATATGTATTGACCTAATAGATGTAGTATTAAGGGAACCTAAGCAAGAGGTTGAAAAAAAAGAGAGAGTGAGAGACAAAAAGAAGTGAATGCTGGAAATATTATTGTTGACTGTCTAAGCAGAAAAGGTTGAAGGAGAAGTGTTGTGATCACTTGAAGGGTTCCAAGCAGATTAGTGATGGAGATGGAAAAGGTTCACAATCAGTAAGCCAACATATGTGTATAGAATTGGATCTGATATTTGCAAAGTGAGTTGTATGTTTCTCAGATCAATATTACTACTACTTTATAACCATTGTAATAGTCAAAATCCTTTTAATAGAGGTTGAACTAACAGTCATAGGTATAAATCCTTTGAACAAGGTTGCATTCTAATGGAGTGTATGTAAGTCCTATAACAAGGTGCACTTTTAACAGAGTGGTTGAAATCTTTTAACTGGGTCACACCTGACAATGTGTTTGTAACCTTTGACAGGGTTGGCTTTTCATCGAGCTCACTTAAGAAGAGTGAACATAATAGTAACATGTTACAAAGTGGTTTTTCTCAAATTGGGTTTTCACTATAAATCCTGGTGTTGATACTTGTGTGAATGTTTTGGTTTGAACATTTCTATGTTTTAAAAGTTAGATGCTATTGGATAAGTGGACTACAATGTTATATGTTTCTGTTATGCAATCAGTAATGACTGAGTAGGTGTTGGTTATTAGATCTGATTTGTTGAAGAGTTTGAAAGATTGTTTTTTGGAATGTAATAGAATTCAAGGTAATACCGTTCCACGTAATGGTCGATGTTTGAAAATTATATATTTTGATTGTGTTTTGTTGGCTAATTATGTAGTTGATGATCTTGAAGGTCGTGAAGACATCACCGACCAGCTTCCAAAGGGACTAAAATATTATCCTAGAGAATTTAGTAGGTTTCCCTACTATGAGTATCTACAAATTTTGCATTTGTTTGATACTATGCATATTCGAAAGAATGTAATAGAGATGCTATGGAAAATATTGGACGAAAGGCGTGACAAAGAAAAACTTGGCAAAATTTGTAGCGACATTCATGATTCCAATCATGCAATGAAAAATATCATTGAATCAAATAGCAATGGAGACTGAATGAATGCAAGTGCTCTTCCTTGGTTATTAATAGAGAAAAAAAGTAATGCCATAAAAGAAGTGATCCAAAAAATTCAATTTCCTACAAGATTTGCTACAGATATAAGCAATCTCATATCAAAGAAAAATGATTTTGGTTTAGGGATGAAAACACATGATTGGCATACCTTCATCAAGGTAAGTCATAGTCTTTTGTATTTACACTATATTTGTGTAATTGCATTCAATTTTCATTGTATGAAATGATCAGTTGACAATTGTTGCAGTATTTGCTACCCCTATCTCTCCCAGAGAACTTCGACAATAATATCAAACAAGTGATATATGATCTTGAAAAATACATGAGATAAGTAGTGATAATTGTTTAATATATCAAACAATAATATCAAACAAGTAACATATTATAAAATCTCATATTTATATATTTATGTCTTGAATCCCTTGTAGGTGGTTGTCATCTAAAGAAATCCATAAAGAAGATATAAAATATTGGAAGAAAAGAATTTGTCGATTAATGTGTGAAATGCAAAAGTGTTTACCTCCAATTTTTTTCAATGCACAAGAACACTACCTCATACACCAAGTTGAAGAGATTGAATTGTGTGGACTTGTACATGCTAGGTCAATGTGGATGGTTGAGAGACACTTGAAATTTTTGAAGGGTTTGGTACGAAAAAGAGCACATCCCAAGGGTTCTATGGTTGAGGGATATATGGTATACCAGATGATGGTGTACGTTACTCAATATCTTCCTAATCTTGCAGCAAAGACCCATATAGATTGCATTTGGGATCTCAACTCAATTAAAAAAATTGAAGGGGAGTACTTGGTGGGAAATGGTAGATTTAAGAAACTAAAAGGTAATAAATTATGAGATGTTATTGTAGTAAATTAATTCTTAATCTTCAAAATAAATCTGTTGTAAGTCATTATTTACTTTTGTACAACTGTTAAAGAGTGGGATGCAATACATTTGTTTATTGCAAACAATCAAGATTGGATGACGGCATGAATTGAACAATGTCAACATGATGGTCATAGATTAACATGGGAATCCGTGTCTTCATTGGTTATACAAGCTCATCACAATGGAGATCCCAATGTTACACAAAAGGAAATAGATTTAGCATATAGTTTAAGAGATCACCAGGTACTTATAAATTTGTTAATTAATCAATCATATGCTTTTCAACTCATGATGCAATAATTTATACATGTTTGACATTATTGCAGGTGAAACACCACAAGGCTATGTTTTGCAATGGTTATAAATTTCGCATCAAAAAGTTGGATGACACGAAGAGAACTTGTGATTCTAGGATAAGTGCAGTGTTCCAGGTGACTAATATTTCATCTAGAAACAACTTACATCCTCGAGAGTCACAAAATCAATACTATGGTATTTTGGTTGATATACTTGACTGCGACTTCAATTCCTTCAAATTAGTTCTCTTCGTTGTGAAATGGTACAGACTACAACTCAATAAAAATGATCCTGATAGAATTGTTATTGAACATGACAATGAATTTCCAATGATTAATACAAGGTTGTTTGAGTAAGTTGGAGAAGAACCCTATGTTCTTCCAAGCCAATGTGAGCGGGTATTTTACTCAGAGGTTCCACATAAACTAGGTTGGTCATTTGTTGTTAGACATGATTCAAGAGGAAGACCGATAAAGTATAATGCGATGGAAGAAGATACCGAGGAAGATGAAGAAGTGGAAGATGATGTAGAACCAGATCACGATTGAGAGCTAGCTGAAGAATAATATGAAGAAGAAGACGACGATGATGCTGCTACTGATGACGATGATGCTGCTACTAATGCTGCTATTGATGATGATGATGATGATGATGATGATGATGATGAGGATGAGGATGATGATGATGTTGATGGTGATGACGACGATGATGATAATAGTGGTGGTATGATGTCGTCGACGACGATGATCTTGATGATGAGATGGATGAAGAAGAATATCAATGACATGAATGAAATGTACAATTATGCCAGATGTTTGGCATGTTCTAACGATTGTTTTATATGTACTAATCTTATTCACCTTGTTTTATATGCCCTACTTATATATCTTTGATCTTTTGTTAAGAGAAATTTCATTCTAAAAGAGTGTATTTAATCTCTATATGCTTAAACAACCTCACTAGTTAAGACTGTTCTCATTTGTAGTGAGCATGACAAGAATCAAATCACTTGAAAGACACTAGTATTCAGACATGCAAAAATTAGTGACGTGATTAAGCAAATTACCTTTCTTTACAATTGCACGGTTGTCTTTGGTTTGTCATTTTGTTTTGAGTATCTAGTGATTTAAACCAAAGACTTCTACTTAGCCAAAAAATGTGCAAGTCTACATTAGTATGTTTCTTTTTATTGTAATTATAATTAGTATGAATGAACAAAATAATGACAATGCAATATTTGTGATAATGCAATATTTGTCAAAATAGTGTTGATGACTTCGGTCAATGTGCCTATGTGTTAATGTGGTGTTGGCCCATGCATGTTGAAGACATCACACACAACAAGTAATCTTGGGCGTCAATTTTGGGTTTGGCCAAATATGAAAAAGGTCTGGATACGTAATTATATTTTATGTTTAAAAATAATGTGACAACTAATCATTTTATGAAGAACTGATGTACATTTGGTATTGTCAGGGAAATACTGGATGTCAATACTTTTGGTGGGTTGATCAAACCACATTTACATCTACCCCATCTACATCTATACCTGATGTAGGAAATGAGTGCAACTTGTGCAAGGCTCGAGAGGCAGCTAGTGTCGCCAAGATTGCTTTAATGGCGAAAGCAGAAATCATATTTCTGTGATGCCTTCTTTGTGTAGTTTGTGCACTACTTTGTTGGGACCATATGTGTAAATGTGGTTAATAGAGGGCTATTGTAGATACTGAATTTTTTTTAGAATTTCTAGTAGATACACATAAAGAACATGCACATAAACATGACAAATGAGAAACATAAATGTAGATATCACAACAGCTGATAAACATAAATGTAGGCATCATAATCACAATTTTTTGGAGACACAATATAATTGACTGTCATGCCCTGCAAGGGAATCGGGGAAGAGAACAAAGATTCTCTTTGTAAAAGAAAACCTCAGTAAAGTTTTATGAATTTTTTTGAATTTTTAAAAGAATTAAATAAACAAAACATAGATTAACTTAGATTCCTCCAAGGTTCCCTTTTCATTTAATGTACAAATCATTAAGTCCATATAGTGTACTACATCCCAACATTTTTAGATTCTTTATAAAGAAATATAAGGTACTTTCAACTCAATTTGCCATTTAAATCCATCTATATTCTTAAGTGTCCTTTATGAATGATATAACATTTAAACATTAATATAATATAATAAAGTCATCTAAACACTTGATACATTGCAAATATTACATTTATTTTTCAATAGCTTTTCACTTAATCAATAATGAGAACATACTACTTTACTTGAAATGTTACAAAATTCCTTTTCTTTTCCAACATACACCTTTTACATAAAGTTCATGCTTTCCCTTTTTCCTTTTTCCTAAGTCTACCCATTCCAAATATAAAATTTTGAAATACATTAATGATTACATTACATTCATCTCTTCTTGGGAGGTAACAATAATTTTACATCATGGAAGATAAATACAAGTCTTCATTCTTCAAAACTAGAACAATATGCAAGCATGAATCCTTAAGCACTGCATCTGCAAAAAGTACCTCGATAAAAGATTTACCACCCAACCACGTGGATACCAAAAGGCCCACTCCCACATGCTAGGATATAAACACCAAGGTCCACAAAGAAGGAATAGCTAGGCCATACCTAGGGTTGGGTAACCTTTCCCAAATAGAAAATGAAAAGAAGATCAAAGTATAAATATTTTCCCAAAGGTTCTAAGGCTTGGTAGAAACTCTAAGAAACAACCTAAGTGAGTGTCATCGCATAGCCCTCACCCCTTAGGTTGTCCTAGTACTAGCCACTCCGGTCCCCGCTTCCCAAGTAGGCACATGTGGAACCAGATGTCTTTCGTATAGACAAGTGCCATTCGATCGTACCTATGCATAGACACCTTCTCCCACTCCCATCCATAGCCTTTAGTAGCACTAATGGCATTGGTGAGGCACATATTAATATTTTTAGTGTTTGAACCCATTCCCATAATTTTTAATTAAATTATCACTTGTTAACACAACTCTTAGTCGGTTATCTTGGTACTAGCTACTTAGGGTCCCAGTCCCGCATTGAGAGCCACTCACTTGATGTTGTTAGGTTTTCTACCCTTAACCCACACATCAAAAATACATCATACATGTATAAAAAAACATCATAAACACATTTGAGAACTGCATCAAAGAATAGAAAATAATAGGATAGTTTGGGCATGTTCAGGAAAATTAGGAACGTTTAGGGAGGCCTAGAGTGGTCCTGATCCTCCTAGACAATCCTAAACCCTAATCATGTTTCCTACACACATTATACCCTATTTAAGCCTCTAAATACACCATGTAACCTACATCAAGGGAGTAATGAACATGTATAGTTTATACAAAAATTCCATATAGTTTATACAAAATCCCATATGCCTGAAATTTAACTAAGTCTGATTTTTCTTCGGAAAACTCAAAAATTAGAAGTTGCATCTTAAATCCTATGAAGCTGAAACCTATTTTAATCATCCGAAAAGGTACCTAATTTCTTTATACAAATATAAATTAAAGTATAAGAAACTTATACTTAAATGTTATATTTGTATAAATCCTGCCTAAACCCTAACCTGGGATCACACTGCGCATTTGTTTTGCAGTCCTGTGCATTCATTTCCTATACCTGCACATTTGTAAGGTAATTGTGCATTTGTTTAAGGTAACCGCACATTTGAGTTAGGTCACTGTGCATTTGTGTAAAGTAACCACACATTTGTGCAAGGTAACTGCGCATTTGGTTTTGGGGTAATTGCGCCTTTGAGTTAGGTTATTATGCAATTGTTTAAAAGAGTTGTGCATCTGGTTAAGGTGTATGCACAATTATTTTAGGTAACTATGCATATGTTAAAGGTAACTGCACATTTGTATAGAATGGCAGAAAATAAAAAAAAGCAATTGACAAATCTGACTTGCGGGTAAAACTGGGCATTATGGGGTCTGTGGATGCCTAATCTGGGCAAGACCCATTTGAGATCTCCTAGTTTCCATGCTAAAATGATCCTCCCACTATGATTACCAGCCATCTAAACCTACTCTAGATTTGGAGAAAGAAACTAGGTTCCTATGACATACATAAAACTATGAGGGTCACTTGAACAATCTCAAGGTCTGGTAGTTCCTAGAGACCCCTGAGACATATGGGAGGATCTCACAAGGATCTTAGGAAGTTCTCAAACTTCATCCAATTCCAAAATGAAAACCAACAGACTCCTAATTGATTATATATTCCTTTGATCACAATAATGCATCTATAAACATTCAAATCCCAACTATTCCATTACACAAATAATAATAGCATGATCCAAATCTAATTTGTTGTTCTACCTTCATCCAAAAAGCAAATAACAAAGGAAAATCAACACACACAGGGAATATACTTATTTATGCAACACTATATCAATATTATCCTCTCTCCTAATGTTATTTCGCAATAATGCAGACATAGTACAATAACATAACCATTCACTAACTTGTAGATTCACATAAGAAAACAAGTAGATAAACATAATATCACTCAAACAAGGCAACACTCAAATGTAGGATCATCTCCCAGGATAGATCCTACCTAGTGTCCTGTGGAGATACCGTTGATGAAGGTGGATCCAATTGTCTCAACCTTCCTCACGCACTTCTCTAGACTCCTTCCAAATGAAAATACAAGCTTCCTCTATAATACTATAGATTCCCTTGTTAGAATAACTGAGATGGGGGTGAATCAGTTATCCAAGTCCCAAAACAATAATGAGTAATCCAAAATATTGTTTCTCTAATTTTTGTCAGTTGGTAAACATATATATGATTCATTGTCAGTGTTTTTACCGATCTTCAGTTAAAGGTCCTTAGTAGCTACCGATCAAATCAAATAGCTAAAATGTAAAGTATGATAATAAGCAATCATCACAATAAACACATAACATAATGATTTAACGTGGAAACCCTGTTAAGGGAAAAACCACCTGGGAACCGGCAACCCAAAAATTTCACTCTTCTGAAGTGAGGCCTGTGAGGACCCAACCTTGTTAAAGGTTACAATACACACTGTTAGGTGTGACCTGGTTAGAGGATTTTTCACTAGAAGTTATCTTTCAATCTTATGTCACTCACTGTGCTAATTTACAGGATAACAATGTTTCACTTGTCAGAATGAAACACAAATAAGACTTAAAAGTCCACTCGGTTAAGAGATTTTCACTGTCTACAATTATTAGAAAGTAACAGTAGGTTGATCTGCCTTAATACAACAAATTTGCAATTGCAGATCAGTGTTATGCTCAACAATGTTTTCTGACCAATATATCACTTCAGATCTAATATCAATATCACTTACAAACAATCAGTTCTATGCTCTGTGTAGCTCGGTTTGTTCATTGTGTAGCTCGGTTTCTGCAGCTCGGTTCAGTAATCTGTTTGATCAGAAAATGCATGAATGCTAGTTCACACTCAGCTTTTGCAGTATCCTCTCTCTTCTTTCTTTTTTATTTTTTTTCTCTTTAAATAAACATGTAAACCATTTTATTTTCATCCATCAAATTTTGCCACTTAATCGTATCCACTGATTTTGCCACTTTAAACTTCCTCGACTGATGTGTCATTAACACATTTCAATCTCCTTCATCAGATCTTCCTTGAATTTTGTTAGCCGTAGATCCTTGTAACAAACTTTGACTTTTCACCTTGAAATCATGCGAATCCAACTCATTAGTTTTGTCATCAAATTGTCTAGTCGACAATATCATTAAATGCTTTTCTGTTCTCCTCGGTTAACAAAGAAATGTGTTGATAAACCTTCATCGGTTAAACTTGTGCTCGGTATACAACACACTGCATCGATGTATACTGTCGTCGGTGTTTACATTGAGGATCTTGATAAACATTAAACTGTTCTCTTTTACCGACCAACACTGCTTTGTGTCTTTTAGTTCCTTTCTCCATAATAGATGAATACAACATACTAAAGTCAATATAATGAGATCAAAGACTCATCACTAAGTTACCCAATGCATTCTTTATCCTTATCTGTTGTGACCTTCTTTCACCATTCTTCAGATGTCTTGGTAATGATAACTTACAAGATAAGTACTGTCAAACTAATAAGAAACTAGTTGACATCAATGACAACATAATACTGATTTAACATATTGTATATCTATACAACTAATTTTCATGTGATCTTCAATCACTGTTACAACAATCACTCCAATTAGTTGTAAATCAGTTGTAGGTTCAACAATCTCTCCCTTTGGCATTGATGGAAACTCAAATAATATGAATGTACCAAACACATACCAAACATATACTCTACAACTCTATCTGTCATAAGCTCTCCCTTAGATGGTTCATCCTTAACTCTTCCTGTTCAGTATTCTCACTCTTTGTCTTTACAGTACATATTCTCTTCCTTTCGCTCATTCATATTTGCCTATTCTCTCCCTTTGACAACAATGCCAAATGAACAAAATAAACAAACATCAGTCTTGTCCAAACCTCTTCATTGTATCTCAGTATACTAATATCTCCATCTGTTCTTCAAACTTAATCACAACCTTGAACTTAATCAAAGTGCGATCTATGCTAGCATCAACATGAGTGATCTTCTGATATAATAGGCTGATGTAGCATTCCAAATCACCTTAGTGACTGATAGATAGGGGACAGACCCCAAGTCTATTCCTCAAGTATTCAAAAGTGTCTTTCGGCAGAGGCTTTGTAAAAATGTCTACAAGTTGTTCTTTTGATGTAACAAACTTCAGTTTAACTTGATTTTCCTGCACTTGTTCCCTTAAGTAATGATACTTAACTGATATATGCTTTGTTTTTTAGTGCATTATCAGATTCTTTGATATGTTTATAGCACTAGTGTTGTCACAATATATAGTCACTGGATCAGTGATCACCTCATTCATACCTTCCAACACTTGCTTGATATAGGCTATATTGGAGCAGTTTGTTGCAGCAGCAACATATTCAGCTTCAGCTGTTGACTGAGAAATACAACTCTGCTTCTTGCTTGTCCAAGTTACGAGTCTGTCTCCAAAGAAAAATGCTCCTCTAGTTGTACTTTTTCTGTCATCCACATTACCAGCCCAGTCAGCATCAATATACACTTTTAGTTCAAACTTTCCATCTCTTGAATACCATAAATCATAATCTTCTATCTTCTTAAGATATCTCAATATCCTTTTTGTTTCTATCATATGTGATTCTCTAGGATTTGCAGAAAATCTTGCAACTATTCCAACAACATGAGCTATATCTAGTCTACTATGAACTACATACATCAGCTTACCAATCATGGATCGGTAAAGTGTCTAATTTACCTCGGTAGTCTCATCTTCCTTTGTCAACTTACATCCAGTAGCCATCGGTGTTCCCACTGGTTTTGCATCTTCCATGCCGAATGTCTTCAATACCTCCTTTATGTATTTTGATTGAGTGATGAAGATTCCATCACTATGTTGAATCACCTGTAGTCCTAGAAAGAACTTAATCTCTCCAAACATAGACATTTCAAATTCCTTTTGCATCTCATCAACAAATTCTTTACATACAATATCTCTACCTCCAAAAATTATATCATCAATAAATATTTCAGCTATGATAATAGTATCATCAATGTTACCTTTCATATACAAATTATTATTATCACTTGTTTTGATAAAGCCAATACTTAACAGATAGGTGTGCAACCTTTCATACCATGCTCTTAGTGCTTGTTTCAGTCCATACAGTGCTTTGTGCAGTCTACAAACTATATCTCGATTGTCTGGATCTTCAAATCCTTCAGGCTGTTCAATGTAGACCTCCTCTTCAAGTATTCCATTCAATAAAGCAGACTTGACATCCATTTGGTATACCTTAAATTTCTTATGTGCAGCATATGCTAGTAACATTGTGACACCCTCAAGTCTTGCAATAGGTGCAAATGTTTCACCATAGTCAATTCCTTCTTCTTGCGCATATTCTTTACATACAAGTCTTGCTTTATTTCTTGTCACTTCTCCATTTTCATTCAGCTTATTTTTGAAAATCCATTTAGTACCAATAACATTTTTATCTTTAGGTCAGGGTACTAAGGTCCAAGTCTTATTCTTTTCTATTTGCTCAATCTCTTCAGTCATTACTTTGACCCATTCTTCATTATCCAAAGCAACTTGTACATTCTTAGGTTCAAATTCACAAACTAAGCAAGTACCATGTCTTGTTTTGCTTCTTGTTTGCATTCCAGCATCTTTGTTTCCAATAATCTGATCTTCAAGATGATGTCTTCTGAAAAATCTTGCCAGTATCCTAGATCTTCTATCTTGTGCATCCTACTGTGTATTCTGTTGTGCATTCTGTTCTAGTTCATTAGCTTGCTCGGGAACTCCTCCTTGATCATCGATATGTTTAGTTGGTTCTGTCGGTTGTGGTACATTATTTATCTATTGGCTGGTTGCAGCAGTCTGTGGTGTCCTCGGTTGAAACTTAGGAAACTCATAGTAAGTGAACTGTCTGTAATCTTCTAGTTCCTTCATCTGCTCATCTATGATCTTATCATCATATTCATCAACACGAACATTCCAACTTTCAATGATTTTATTAGTCACCTTGTTCAGACATTTGTAAGCTTTTCTTTGGGTAGAATATCCTAAAAATATTCCTTCATCTCCTTTGGAATCAAACTTACCATTCCTATCATCTTTTAGAATAAAACACTTACTTCCAAAGATTCTAAAGTAACTTACATTGGGCTTGTGTCCAAACCAAAGTTCATATGGTGTTCGGTTGGTGTCTTTCTTCAATTATACTTGGTTAATCACATAGACTGCAGTGCTTACAGCTTCTCTCTAGAATTTTTGAGCGACATTCTTTTGCATCATCAGTGTCCTAGCACAATCAATTATTGATCTGTTTCTTCTCTCAGCAATACCATTCTATTGTGGGGTTCTCGGTGCTGACACCTGCCTTTGGATTCCATGCTCATTACAGAAGTTAGTAAATTCACAAGATATAAATTCACCACCTCTATCTAATCTAAGACATTTTATTTCCTTTCCAGTTTCCTTTTCAACTTTAGCCTTATACCATTTAAACAGTTTGAAAGCTTCAAACTTTTCCTTCAAAAATATCACAGTTATCAATCTAGTGTAATCATCAACAAAGAGAATAAAGTATCTATCACCATAATAGCTTTGAGTTCTCATAGGTCCACATAAGTCAGTATGAACCAACTCAAGAATCTTCTTTGTTGAGAAGTCCTTACTCTTAAAACTAGATTTGGTCATTTTCCCTTTCTGACATTCATGGCATAAAGTATGATCAGGCTTAGATAAGTTAGGTAAACCTCTAACTCTCTTCTTTTTACTGATTTTGATCATATTATCAAAGTTTACATGACATAATCTCTTGTGCCATAGCCAAGCATCTTCATCTTTCATAAGTAGGCAAGAAGACTCATCAATATCAAGTTGAAAAAGATTACCTCTGGTTTGAGTACCAGTCCCAACAAGTCTTCCATCATTTTCATATATTTTCACCTTTTTATTTTCAAACACCATTTTGTGGCCTGAATCGTTTAGCTATGCCACACTCAACAGATTGTAATTCAGTCCATATACCTAGTAAGCATTCTCACATTTTATTCTATCATTAATTACAAGGGTATCTTTACCTTTCACAATGCATGGGGCATCATTTCCCATTCTTACAGATCCACCATTATATTCAACTAATTCATCAAATTTATCTACATCACTTGTCATATGATGTGTGTAGCCACTGTCAATGATCCATGTTTCATTCTTGCTTATCCGTGAGATCAGGGCAGATTCATCTTGGTTTTCATCTTCTTTTGAATCTTCCTTCATTGTAACAAACACTACCTCTTCATCATCAGAATCAGACTCAGAGTTAATATTTTCAGCTATATAACAAGCCTTTTTACCTTTGTCCTTTTGGTCATTTCTATTACTGTGTCGGTAGCTTCTGTTAACTCTCCTCCCATAACTTCCTTCAGATTTATCTCTCGATTCATCATCATCATTTCTTTTCTAAGGACATCTAGTAGCAATATAACCTACTTCCTTACAATTAAAACATGCCAAGGGTAACTTACCTCTATATCTCCCTTTACCTTTTGGTAATCTTCTAGCCATTAATGCTTCAAGCTCATTAAGGTCATCATCAGTATCACTGTCATTATTATTTCTATTTTTCTTGCTAGATTTCCCAATCTTCAAAGAAGACATGTTAGAATATGTAATCTTTCCTTGGTGAAATATATTATAAACCAAGGTAGTTTAGTCTATTTATTATGTAAGTAGGAGATTCCTATAGAATCCCTACATGAACACTTGTCCTCTTTTCCATGTGTGAGGACATAATATTTATTTGTAATTTCTTTTTATTCCTAGATTCCTCCTTAAGAGGAATTAGCACAAGTGGCACACACATTATGAATGTGGCTCACATGCACATGGGAGTTACATTCAACTCCTTTCTTCTCATCTCTACATAAGAGATGCTTCTTTTCTCATTCTATGGCATTCTCTAGCAACACATAGATTCTCATTCTCATTCTCTTGAAGCATTGTATGAGCATTTTTGCTCTCATTTTCCTTCTCTCTCTCTCTTAGGCTTTTTGGCCCATTCATAATAATATCACGGGGGTTTTTTTACGCTTTTCCCCCTTCAAAAATATTGTCTCATATTGTATGGTGAATGCTTCTAGTTTTGTTTATCTCATGGTATGTTTTTCCTCACACTTTGCTCATTAGATTAAACTAGATCTTTTTCTCTTTCTTATCATTTCCTACAAGACATGAAAGCAGACTCAACAGAAGGTATAACACTGTTATCAAAATTGTTCAACTCAAAAGTAGTAAGCTTACCGACCAAAGTATCAAGTGTAAGATTGGATGTGTCTCGGTTCTCATGAATTACCGATACTCTGATTGCATAGACAGGTAGCAGGGTTCTGAGGATTTTGCTTATTATGGTCTCTTCTTCAATTACTCCATCAGAAGCTCATATAGCATAAACAACCTCTTTAATTCTGTTTGAATATTCAACAATATTTTCTCCTTCTTTCATTCTCATTTCATCGAATTTACCTCTTAAGCTTTCTGCTCTAGCTCTTTTGACAGATGTGTTACCACTGTATACTTGCTCTAATCTATCCCACATTTCCTTAGCAGTAGTCAATCCTTTGATTTCTTCAAATTTAGCGTCGGTATAGGCAGCAACAGTTCCATCATTGCTACGTTGTGATCATGCTTGTCTTTTAGTTGTTCCATAGTCAGAGGACCAGTTGGTTCGCTGTAGCTAGTTTTCATAAAATGTAGTGCACTTCCACCAATTCCAGCTATATGCAATTTCATTCTTTGTTGCCATACTAAGAAGTTGTCTTTGTTCAGTCTAGGCACTTCCCTCTTACTCATTTTGTGATCTTTATGCTCAAGTCCTTAAAACTCTATTTCAAGCAACCAAACGGCTCTGATACCAATTGTTAGAATAACTGAGAGGGGGGTGAATCAGTTATCCAAGTCCCAAAACAATAATGAGTAATCCAAAATACTATTTCTCTAATTTTTGTCAGTCGGTAAACATATATATGATTCACTGTCAGTGTTTTTACTGATCTTCAGTTAAAGCTCCTTAGTAGTTACCGATCAAATCAAATAGCTAAAATGTAAAGTATGATAATAAGCAATCATCACAATAAACACATAACACAATGATTTAACGTGGAAACCCTGTTAAGGGAAAAACCACCTGGGAACCGGCAACCCAAAAATTTCACTCTTCTGAAGTGAGGCCTGTGAGGACCCAACCCTATTAAAGGTTACAATACACATTGTTAGGTGTGACCCAGTTAGAGGATTTTGCACTAGAAGTTATCTTTCAATCTTATGTCACTCACTGTGCTAATTTACAGGATAACAATGTTTCACTTGTCAGAATGAAACACAAATAAGACTTAAAAGTCCACTCGGTTAAGAGATTTTCACTGTCTACAATTATTAGAAAGTAACAGTAGGTTGATTTGCCTTAATACAACAAATTTGCAGTTGCAGATCAGTGTTATGCTCAACAATGTTTTCTGACCAATATATCACTTCAGATCTAATATCAATATCACTTACAAACAATCAGTTTTGTGCTCTGTGTAGCTCGGTTTGTTCATTGTGTAGCTCGGTTTTTGCAGCTCAGTTTAGTAACCTGTTTGATCAGAAAATGCATGAATGCTAGTTCACACTCAGCTTCTGCAGTATCCTCTCTCTTCTTTCTTTTTGATTTTTTTCTCTTTAAATAAACATGTAAACTGCTTAATTTTCATCCATCATATTTTGCCGCTTAATCATATCCACTGATTTTGCCGCTTTAAACTTCCTTGGTTGATGTGTCATTAACACGTTTCAATCTCCTTCGTTAGATCTTCCTTGAATTTTGTTAGCCGTAGATCCTTGTAACAAACTTTGACTTTTCACCTTGAAATCATGCGAATCCAGCTCATCAATTTTTTCATCAAATTGTCTAGTCGACAATATCATTAAATGCTTTTCTGTTCTCCTCGGTTAACAAAGAAATGTGTCAGTAAACCTTCATCGGTTAAAATTGTGCTCGGTATACAACACACTGCATTGGTGTATACTGTCATCGGTGTTTACACTGAGGATCTCGGTAAACATTAAACTGTTCTCTTTTACCGACCAACACTACTTTGTGTCTTTTAGTTCCTTTCTCCATAATAGATGAATACAACATACTAAAGTCAATATAATGAGATCAAAGACTCATCACTAAGTTACCCAATGCATTCTTTATCCTTATCTGCTATGACCTTCTTTCACCATTCTTCAGATGTCTCAGTAATGATAACTTACAAGATAAGTACTGTCAAACTAATAAGAAACTAGTTGACATCAATGACAACATAATACTAATTTAACATATTGTATATCTATACAACTACTTTTCATGTGATCTTCAATCACTGTTACAACAATCACTCCAATTAGTTGTAAATCAGTTGTAGGTTCAACATCCCTAAAATGCAATATCCTATCACCAAGACAATTATAAAGCCTCCTCAGAGATCTATTTTCTTCCAACTCCAAACACTCCTCCAAATTCCTCCTAGATGTTCCCAACTCCCTTTCTCACAGGGATTCTTCCTGTTAATAAACTAAGTGGTTGCATGGGAAAAATCCAACCGATGTAACCATATAAAACTAATGGTTGGTTAATAGTTTAGGATTAATTTATCCAATAACAATAACCATTCCCAGAAAGAGATATTTATAATAATATTAATAATTTCCTCTCATATATCCTTTATTTAAGGAAAACCAATAGTAATTTCTATTTTTTAAACATAATTACTATTTATTTAATTTCTATTCCATATAGATAATATTACTTATTATCTATTAATGCAATAATTTATAATCCACAAACAAATATCTATATATATATATATATATATATATATATATATATATATATATATATATATATATATATATATATATATATATATATATATATATATATATATATATATATATATATATATATATAATTTAATACAATAATTCATATTTCACAAATAATTATAAATATATGTATCCATATGCATACGTGTGCACCCATATGCCTATGTGTACATATACCATCACATGTATTATACAACAAGCATATTGTTATTATTAATATCACCATCACATTATTATCAATATTATAGAACATATGACTACTATTGGCATATAAATACATTTAATCGTGCACTAGATCATACTTCATACAAGATATGATAATTCATATAAGGTAACTTCTAACAAACAATAGAATATTCTATACAAAGGAACTAGAGTTACCATTCACAACATCACCTAAACAATAAACACATGAAGCAAGCAACAAGCTGACACAATAGTATATCATCAACACAAGGACTGAATCAGGAACTCCCCATCCTAAGGAACATAAAAGGTCAGGGGTAGGATTCCTTCTTACGAAACCTGGTGATATCTCCGTAACAACAACGATCGAGGATTTTGAGGGATTGATCAGACTTGTGAGGCTAGGTGGAGATGATACTAGGTACCTGCAATCCTGCATCACCAAGAAGAGATACATATACACATATGGATATACATAAAATCAGATATATATACAAGAAGATGACCAGGATCGATACATCGTGTGGACCTCAACTAAGTGAGTAACTATGACTTCGTCCTGAGTCATGAAACACATCAAAAACATATCCATGAGACATAAAACATCATGATAATGGTTAGATTCAAATCCTTGGGTTAGCTCCATAAAACATATAAAGATAGATGGTCTTCTAATTTCGTAAACATGTAAATGATAACCATAAATGAGCATATTAATCATCTGATAAACATATCATCATCCACAAAACATAAATGTAAATGTATAGTTCTAACCATCATAATAGGATCCATTCCAAATCCAAGTCTCTAGACTCAACTCAATAATCCACGAGCCGCTACCAAATCTACTACAAATTTATCTTCGAATGATCCATAACCAAATCACGAGCAGGAACAAGATATGCAAGAACACTGTTATGAATTGATACCAACTCGATCGAAAAATATATATATTTTAAAAAACTCATTTTCGTCGTAACTATGACGACTTTAAAACAATGATGGTTTTCCGTTGCAAACATTTGACATCCATCCATTGCATTAACAACATCGCTATTGAAAAACAACCATAAACAACAGATAGCCGTCGTAAATGTCCAACACATGTCCGTCGCATGTACAACATAGTCATCGTTACAAACCACAAACGACAGATATGCATTTTAAACTTTCGATGGATATTCGTTGCATTAAAAGCATTTTCATCAGCGAACATGTTACAAATGACGGCTACCCATCGGAAGATTCTGATGGGTCACCGTCATTTGTTATTTGTTGCAACGGGTAGGTATCCCAATTGCGATGACCACAAATAAGTCTAACGGTAGGCTCGCGGTGTTGGCACCCTCTTTTAGCAATGACCAAGGTTGTCGTAATTACGAGCCCTGATAGAACCGTCAGTTTTTCTGACTACAAAACTACGACGCCGGGTGGTGTCACTTAATCGATAGTTTACTATCTAAATTCGGATGCTCGGCCGTCGAAAAAAGGTAGCAAATGTACTAGTGACATGTAAGGCATGGATCATATAGAAAAACACTCGTAAGACATGATTATAGTCATGAATGTATGCAAGGCATGAATTCCAATACACATAAGGTAGTGATCATATGCTCAAGGCATGAATCACACATTTAGATATCCATACACATTGTTTGTATACACTTATGAAGCATGCATGTAAATAATGCATAAAACATGATTTTTCTTTAGCCAAACAGAATGTGTGTAACGTATGAAGGATACACATGAATAAAATGTAGCACATAAAGCATGAATTCACTTAAATGATGAATTACACATGTGAACAGACATAGCTCATAAAGGGTACACATAAATTTTCTTAAGTAATGAAGCATACATGTAGCACATAGATTATGAAGCATACAAATGAATTCATTTAAGTCATGCATGTAGCCCGTACACATGAATTTAGGTTATGAAGAATGTACTTGAATACACATGAATATATTTAAGGCATAAATTCTACACACGAATACATACACACAAGCATATTTACATACTAACAATGAACAAATGAACACATAATGAACAAATTGGTCGAATATCAAGTTTTATATATATCAAAATGAACAATAATTGTGTACATATAAAAAAATGGCATGCATGCCAAATCAATAATAGAGTTACAAAAATGTGGCATCTACTATTTCAAGGTTGATATATACAATAAAAATATCGTTCATATATACAAAAAAGGTCATTCAATAACCACAACTAGATATGTATGTCTCTATCAATATCTACGACTTTGTTGGATCATCAAAATTGAGCCTCTTCAAAGTAGTAGGCGGCTCACTAGGTGTCTGCACAAGAACAATTCATATGCTAAATCAAATATCTTTTCTCAAAATAACATCAAAATAACTAAATATTGGATTGTAATTTGTTGGCAGTTGAATTGTTGGTTACCTCATCTCTTTCTTCTACAATTGGGTCGTTCTCTAAAGCTGATGGCCCCCATCTTGCACGAGCTGGACCCCTAACAAAATGTAAAGGTAGAGGATCCATGGGAAGTTGTAAAGAGGGTTGTAATAGGTAAAATAAAATCAATACAAGTTAATAACATATATGTTAGGAAACACTAAAAACAAATGCATGTACTCATATCTAAACACATATGTTTAACACGTATATAGAAAAAATGCATACCAGAACCTCAGATGGCTCTCTTGTACTCTTAGGAGGCATCACCACTGATGGGGAAGTTATGACCAATTCTTGTATGAACAATCATAACATATGTCATAGTCATAGATGAAGGATTTCTAAGAGATTTAGAGCAATCAAGAATGCAATTGAAAGTAAATATAAAAATGTTACCTATTCTCTCTCCTGAACATTAGTGACATCAGGTGCATTCATTAATTCTATACAACCCAATTATTTCTATATATAGAACACATAAGTCAGGTTCATTCATCAATATAGACTACATGTACATGTTTAATCATGAATAATACACTTCAACAAATAAACTTAAATTTTATTGAATTAGCTTTTGCCATTTGGGTGTCCTCGAGGATTTCTTTCTCTCTCCCGGTGTCCTCAAGTCAACTGGGGTACCCTAGCAAAAAAACAAACATAGGAGAAACAAATATGATACCGCATGGGTTCAATTAAACTTGTAAACAAGAGATGTGCAAAATATTATACCGCAAAGCTTTCAAACCCAAAGGCAATGGCACAAAATGTGATATCATCAACTTCGAAATATGAGTAACCGACAAGCCCTATAAAACACCAAATAAATATGCATATATTATCAAAATATATTTTGAAACATATATATTTTTCTATTTTTATGAATATTTTTAAAAAATTACCTCAAGTGTCGAAGCTACACGTGTATGTATACTCAAATGAACACTCTATGGCGTGCCCATATCACCTGCTACACCCTACAATGCATATTATTCATGTATCAATTTAAATTATTCTCTAAATAACAAATTATTTACTTTTATAAGATTTAGGTGATTAATTAATAACATGTCAAAACACAAATAAACAAACCTTTCTCTACTCTCTAGAAAATACCATCATCATCAAGTCATCTGTGAGGGTTGCATCCTTAGTAGTGAATGCATGGCATCTACCCCCACAATGTGTACACGAATGGGATCATGTCGAAACATTATCATTCACACTAGTATCTACCCCATCACATATAACTTGACAATTGGGGCACATATGCTCAATGGGTTGGGCTGATCCAAATGGTGCATCTAATGACGATGGAGGTGGTGTAGGTGTTGATCCACCCTTTGCTCTGACAAACTGTGTGCCATGCTCAATAATGACATCAATCAATGATGTGGCTGCATGAAGAGTCTGTAAATCTATAGACTCATTCACAACTATTGGGACTGCAAGATGAAGCATGGGTTTTTTAGCTAGAGGCCTCCTATGTTGTGGTTGTACTACCATATGGGCCCCAGATCTATCTTGTGCAAAGCCTCTCCCTCTACTTTGGAACTGCCAAATGTCAAATTAATTCATCTTCTCACCGAGGATAAACTCACAATATAGCTTTCTCAAAAAATATAGAGGCACCTCCCAATTATTATAGGGTGTTTGGTCAAAGACCATATACCACCTATCCCAAAAAGATGGTTTCATCCTATTGTGAACACACCAATATATAGGAAACTGAGTCACATTTCTTTCTAGGGTGTTACTAGTACTAGGATTGGTGAAAAGAGAACATATGTAACTTTTAAGTATGGCCTTCTTTTTTACTTCATCATATGACAACCAATCTGCATAAAATGCTCGACATCTATCCCTATATGAACCTCAATTGGTAACCTCTCTAGAAACCTCATTTGTACTATCGGTCATTCTTTCTAGCATCAAGGCGAGGGTTGAGTGATGATTAAGACTAGAGGACCTCAACCTATTGACCAATATACGAAATTTGGGCACTATTATGTATAAGGTGTTTGATGAGATCATCTTGTGTGGCATCTACGCGATCTAATGGAGGACGTGGAGGGTTTACGGGTGGCGGTGGTTGTTGAGGAGAATTATTTTGAGGTTTTGGAGGAGGATTTTGTGGTTGTGGTTATTGCTCATGTTCATGTTAGAATTATTTAGAACAACATAGGGGGGGGGGGTGAATAAGTTGTTCTCGGGTCTAGATGTACCAATTGAACTTTCTAGCTCTTCAATAATTTCAGATCTAATCACCAACTCAACTCGATCTCTAAAGTTTATATCAAAAACATATAACATACAGTCCACTGTCCAAATGTAAATGACTTGCAGAATATAACAACATTCACATCAAAATATTCACACAAGTATAACACCAGAATTATAGTGGAAACCCAACTTGGGAAAAACCACTTTGTAACATGTTACTAATATTTTCACTCTTCTGAAGTGAGCTCTGTGAAAAGCCAACCTTGTTAAAGGTTTACAAACACACTGCTAAGTGTGACCCTATTAAAGGATTTAAACACTTTGTCAAAAGTGACATGGTTAAAGGATTTAAGTACATTCCATTAGAATGCCACCTTGATTAAAGGGTTTACAAAATGACTATTAGGTCAACCTTGATTAAAAGATTTAGACTGATACAATGGTTAGAAAGTAACAATAGTTTCTGATCTGAAAAACATATAACCCACTTTGCAAATACAGATCCTTTTCACACATAGATGTTGATTTACTGACTGAGCTTCATTTCCATCTCCATCACTGATTTGCTCGAAATTCACTTCAAGTAATCACAACTCTTCTCAACTTCAACCTTCTACTTAGACTCATCAGTCAATAACATCAACAACACCAACTCCCTATTGTAACCTCACAATTAATTTTCCTTTATACCTCTTCAGTTAGGTAGATCCATCTTTTGCCGCTTAATCTCCTCTGTAGATCTTAGGTTTAGGTTAGATTCATCGAATCCTCCCATCATTTAAGTTCTTCATCCTTCCTTCTAGATACATCTTCAAACTTCTCATTGAATCCATAATAAAATGATTTACCATGCATTAAATTCTCCATAAAATTCATTAATAAAGTCAAGACGATTTACATATCCCAAGAATTCAACTATGTTGGCTGGGAATCTCAATTCTTTCTCCAAATGTAAACTACTGACACTCGGTCAATACTGTGTTCATCTCCTCGATCATCACTGCGTAACTTGGCCATCTCTACAAACTGTCTTCCTCAACTAACACTGTCTTTGCTCAGTAATTTCCTATCGCTCGGCATAAACTGATGTTCGGTCAACACTAAATTTACTCCGCATATACTGTTGCTCGTTCAACACTAACATCACTCGACTTAAAGTAGATTTCTTTATTTTTCTCGGTTAAGCC
The DNA here is from genome assembly GCA_027943335.1 of Chamaecyparis obtusa. Classification (NCBI taxonomy): domain Eukaryota; kingdom Viridiplantae; phylum Streptophyta; class Pinopsida; order Cupressales; family Cupressaceae; genus Chamaecyparis; species Chamaecyparis obtusa. The sequence goes on along the minus strand of BSBK01010451.1, from coordinate 481,953 downwards.
TACTTCTTCAGTCTTTCTTTTTACTTAGATAAACAATGCATTATCTTATCAATTTGCCAACTAATCAAGTACCCATTGAAATATCAAATAACTCAACCTTTCCTTAGGTTCTCTTGTTATCTCATTGCCCTAATCCTTTTCATCAATCAATAGATATGGTACTCTCTTAGATAGCAACTGTCTTACCAGTTAAGGTTTGACATCAATGACAATACAACAAGTGTTTCAATTGCAGTTTCCAATGTTTTCAATGCTTTCAATATTTTTGGGGTTTACTTATGTTGCTTGTGCATGAGGTGTTTATTTTCTTTTTCGTTTTGGGGAATTCTTTGTAGAATTTGACATCAAAATTTAAAAAAAAACATAAATCAATTAAATAATTGTACTTCAAATAAAATATAAACAAAAACAATCAGAACACTAAAACCTTACCTTTTCGACGTGGTGCCATTGTTGCAAATTGATGAAAAATGCAAATGGAAGCAAAATACGCTCGGGTTATGATGAAAATTTGCTTCCCCAATAGACCGTTCCTCCATTTTTGGCATTGGAAATGGTCCAAAGCCCTAGGTTTTGGGGAATATAATGTTCCACAAAACCCGTATGGGTTTTGAGGATCTTTTTCTTTTAAATTTTTTTTTTTTGGCTAGTCTTGATAAAACCAAGCTTAGCACGATTTTGAATTTTATGGAACTAACACAGGTTATGCAAAATTTCATTTTTTTTGGATGTCTTAGATTTTTTCTCTTTCTCTTGAGGTCTTGAGTGCTTGAATTCAAAATTGAGTTGATTCCTTGAAGTGTGATTGACAGTGGATCGAATTGGATCTTAAAATGAGGAGCGAGGGGAACTTTCTTTCATACCTCTCACTATCATTTTGGGGTGTTAATTTCAGAGCAAACCAATATTGGCTTAAATTTCCCACTTCCATGAGTTAATTATTGTGTGATTTGAATTTGGGGCATGATTGTAGGGAGCAGCGATCCACTCCCCCAATGCAGGCCCAAGTTGGGACCTGATTCAAAATGTTTTGAAGAAGCCAAAATTTATTTCAAAATAGAGTTGGATCAAATATGTTGGACACAAAAGGTTGGAAACACTAAAATAAGATCTAAGCGAGTAAGAACATAAAGATACAATTTAAAACGCAAAAACACGCACACCCCATGTCTATAATTAACGTAGTACCTTTGAATTGAGTACTTTTAATATTGATAACATCCCTTTCGAGTCTCCATCAAATATCTAAAACAGTTCATTTTTTTAAGTTAGGAGAATATCGTATTAACCAGTGTGGGACATTAATGGATTCAGTTCACTATTTCAACCTGTCTAATCAGTCAACGGTATTGGGAACAACTAGCCATTATATCGATGGTCTTCTATAATATATATTGGTGCTCGTTGATTTGTAAAATAAATTAATACTCACTCTCCTATGATTGATTAACAAGAATGAGACTAATGCTTTGAGCAGTGAGAATTTAAGAATATATATAGAATTTATTGATGAGAAGAGTTTAAGAAACATGTATGTCACAGACAAACGACAGATTTAAACCAAAGGGCCAGCGCTAATGCCTAGTCACTTAGAAAATTGCATTGCACTAAAGCTTAAATATTCAAAAGGTATATGAACTATTATCAAGTTTATAGCCTAGCCTTCAAGCATTGTGTGATTAAAGAATGGGCTCTACACATGATGTGCAAAAGGATTTACTCAAGGTTTATATAATGTGATAAGTATTATACAAGAAGTCTTCAAGGACTACAAATTTACTAGGTAAACTCAAACGAATAAGATTTTTCAATGTTTTAGACCATAACACTAATGTGGCATATTCTACAACTAAAAAGATACATGATGATTGCTTTAGTCCTCAACTTCTTTATGCATGGTTGTATAGTTTTAGCAATGCTATATGTATATAAATTGATCAATTAGAGATACTAGACATGAAAAATTGGAGATATCTTTGTCATGGGAAGTAATTCAGGTATGTTCGCTAATTTGTCTATATTGTTGTAAATATGATATGGGTCATAATATTTTGCTGATAATTTGTTATTATTTGTTTATTTCTTTAAGGATAATTTCTTATAAGATTGAGATATTAAGAAAATAAATCATTTATTTTAAAATTCTTTTTATTGGAGTGGTGATTAACCTATTAGTTCTTTATATTTTATGTCGTGAAAAAATTCTCCTTCAGTCTTGAAAGTGTGTATTATTGATGTCACATGTGCTCTTCCAAAATCTAAACTTTAAATACCATCTTAAATGATGATGTGATGGAAGAGATTTAGTATCTATATGATTCCATAAATAGAAACATTTTTGAGGAATTTCAAAATGAAGTGTTATACCATCATTTTACTAGTAGTAGTCAATCTACCTATTGAGATTTCTTGTTTGAAGTAAAAAACTACAAATAATCTTCCAAAAACTTTTTTCATAACCTCATTTTTCTCATTTGATTAAAGATGGTATGAAGATATTCTAGCTAATTGAATATCCAAATAAGATAATAACATGTCTACAAGTTACCAGTAATATAGGTTTTTGATGATTTATAATAACCTTAGGTGCACCATATATTTTTTTATATTTTTCATAAATAATTTTTCTGTCATACTTATTATAAAAGGATATGAGAATGCAATAAAATGGGCATATTTGTTGCGGTAGTCTACCACTACCATGATGACACCATTGCTTTTTAATATATATTTGTAATGAAATCTATAGAGATATCTTCTAACTCATGGCTAAGAATATCTCAAGGTTGCAAAAGACTAGGTGTCTTAATTATCTCCCCTTTATTTCTTTTTCATACTAGAAAAATTGCCACAAAATTTATAACATCACCTATAAGCTCTTCTCAAAATAAATCTTTCTTTATTCAATGATATATCTTCAAAAATATGGAATGACCCCAACTAGAGAACCATGGAGTTCTTCAAGAATATTATGTTTGGGCCCAAAATTCTTATTTAAGTATAATATCAAGCTTTATATCAAAAAGATTCTCCCTTCCAAAAAAAATTCATTAATTAATAAGATTATTTTGTAGTTGTTGAATGAGATTCCTCATAGAAATATTTTTTTGCAACTCTACTTTGGCTTATTCCACCTCATATGCCCATAATATTGAAATGGCACACAATGATCCCCCATACTTTACATCTTTCTAAGATAGCGCATTAACCAAAATATTGTTCTTCCCTTTCTTATAGATGATCTCAACTTGTCACAAGCCAACATATTAGTGACCCACTTTTGTTGTTCTTTAGAAGATAACTATTGCTATATATTAAAGATATTTTAAGCTTGTTAGCAATGTTTGTTCGGTTTTGTCATTCATGCCAACTAGATATTTACATTAATGTCAACTTGATGAAGGGTTGTGTTTTCTGATTTATGAATAGCTTAAATATGTAGGAAAGAGTATCTGAAGTCTGATCAAGGTTCAATATTGGTTGATTAGATCTTGTTCTAATGTCTACATATGATAGTATGTTAGTATGTGGTGTATCTAGAAGATTGGAAGTATGGGAAGATGGAATATGTAGGAAAGTGTATCTGAAGTCCTTATGGGATAATGTTATACATTGTTTTGCATAAGAATTTGGTGGCTTGTGGTTCTAAATTTAATGGGTACGGTCTGTGAATGTTGCATTGTCATATTTTCTAGTCCACAAAACTTCAAAGATTGAAGTTTTGTTCTATTGTTTACTAATAGTAAGGCAACCTATCAGGAATGGTTAGCACTGGTCTGGAGAATTCTCTTCATTGTCATTTTAAGGTGTGTGGTCTGGTGGACACATTTCTAATGTTTGTGCAATGTTCTAGTTTAGATATCTTATGTTCGTTTGCTCCACAAGTGAAGTTATGTTGCTATGTGTTTGACATTATTGTCTATGTTCATGTTTGGCTGACTCAGTAGATTATGTTAATTTAATTAATGATACTTTGGTCTAATATTCTTTGGAGGAAGAGTCAAGAGGTTGATATGGATCTTTTCGTGTAGTGTTTACATTTGCATTATGTCATAAAAATCAGAGATTTTTTTAGATCAATTACTTAACATGTTCTAATGTCTTGCTACATGTTACATTTAGTGTCAACTTTGGAAGATGTTTTTTGTGTGTGCGCTTTGTTCAAATCATTTTTGGGAGGCATATTATGATGTATATAGTTCCCCTTTATCTCCTAGGGTGGACCACATTAAGTGTAAGTATTCAAGGTGTCTAACTTTGTGTAAATAATGCATATACCTATCTTGGTTGGCCTAGTTGTAATGGCCCACCAAGGAACCCTCAAAACATAGGGTTAAATATGCACTATTTATTTTTTTGAAACATATATATAACATAATGTATAGAAGTGCATCATTGAAGCATAAAAACATAAACATAAAAGGATCATAGCATGATCATTACTTGATTGTTCCCAAGTGGAAGACTTAAGCACTTCCAAGGGTTCCATGGCAACCCCATACACTATCAAGAATAAATGTTCATGTTCTTAAGAAACAACATGAGAGTTAAAATGAAATTCACAAGCCTCATGGGATAGGACTAGACCATCATCTATGGTTTCCAATCGAGGAGACAAAGATCATCCTTGGCATACTATTCACTAGGCTCATTTTATAACCAAATTTAAAAGCAAGCTAAATGATATCAAACTAAACTGGAAAATAGAATGTAAATACATGAAAAGGATCCTGAGAATGCAAGGAAACCAAATCCAAATTTATTTTTACATAGACCCTTGAGATCATCAAACTGTTACAAATGTGTACGAGTAGAACAAGAAAAATGCACAATTCTGGTAATTCACGATGTATAGTAGGAAAAAATGTGTGGAAACATAGCCAAGTTACAAATGTGTAGAAATAATTAACATATGTGTAGGAAAAAGGAGTAAATACATAGGAGAAAATATCATATGCACAAAAATAAGGAACATATGCACAGAACTGTACAAGAAAGATAAAAGTGAAAATTTCCTAATGCTGACTCCAACATACAGCAAGCACAACCCCACACGGGGAGTATTGTATATAGTAATTCGAGGTCAAATTCACTCGATAAAATCAATTAATGATATAATAGAACTAATATACTAAGCATGACATCATATATAACATAATCACTAAAAGGTAAATGCAAAGAGATAGAATGAGAACATCATGCTTGGTACTCCCTTATAGGCAGGTCCCCAGCAATGGCATGTCATGCCACCTAGCCATGTGGTACCCTTAGGCCCACCCCACCATGCTCATAGAGATAGTCACCCAACCCAAACACATAAATTACACATAGAGAATAAGCTCTCTCTCTCACACACATACTAATTAGATGTAGTAAACAGGGAAACATAACAAGTAGCCCAATGTAGTCACTCAAATGCTAAAACCATAATGCAAGTACAACAGGGTCACTACTCAAACCTAGATAAGGTATGGTGATGAGACTCAATAATGGAGTTTAATCACATGGCACATGGAAGCTCATGTGGTTTTGAGAATTCCTCACATCAATGAGGCTCTACTCAAGATCCGTAGATGGCTACGACTGCACCGACTCAACATCACTCAAATGACCATAGTACCAATTTTAGTTTACCTTTTATTATATTTTACCCTATTTTATTTAATCATGTTATCATTTCTTATTAAGAACTTTGCTAAGGATTACCCTAGAACCCCTTTGTGTCTTACCCGACCTTGGAGAGCCACTCCATTCCACTACTCTAAACCATCTGGTCAAATAATGCAATGTCAAATAAATAAAACATAAAGCATAAAATATTCTAATTCATGAAATAAAAGAGATAGAGTAGGCTCAATTGTTCTCACCAAGAGCATGAGTCACTCAAACCTCAACATAGGAGCATAACTAAACTACATGCTTGGATGCAACCTTAACACCATACATACACATGACACATGGTCCCACACATATATTATGAATCAAAAAAATGCAAGAATGACTATCAACACAAGCCTTGAACATAAGGTTTTAGCTCACTCATGGATCAAGGAGAACTTTATTGAGCACACCCAAGACTAGGGATGTCTCATGATCTTGATACGTAGGTACAATTCATGATTCCAAGAGTGTGGTCTCAATACCAACTCCCAAGAGATCACACAAAAGTCATGGAATATGGTCAAGTATAGCATAAAATACAAAATGAGAGCATATGTGTGAAATGTACTCAAGTTGCCTAAAAACTGAGAAAATGATCATGAATCCTCATGCAATAAAATTTTTCATATACTAATGTTATCATTCCACAAAATAATCCATGTTTAAAATGGAAAAAAAACTGATTCTACAAAATTGCAATTTGGACCAAAACCATGTCCATGGCCAAAACTACCATTAAAACCATGGAAAAAGCTTCAAAAACTAAATCTCAAAATCCAAAAATCTAAAAGTGCAATGTTTCTTCAAATATGCCCAACAATAGAAAAATGCAATAAACATCACTTTCTAGACATATAGGAAAAAATGAGCAACACAACATTATAAAAACCATTTGAATTTGAATTTCACTCATACAAGCCCAACTAGGTGAAAGAATGAAATGAAAAAATGGGTAAATACTAATTCTCATCCCATGAACTAAAGACAATTTACTTCAAATTAGATAAAAAAGTAAAATGAAAGATATAGAAGGCCCTACCTCACCCAATTTATTTGGCATGGTTCGAATGAATCGATGCCCACAAAATTTCATCAAGTAGAACTCACCCAATGAAAAAAACACTAAATTGCTCAAAAGAGGTTTTTGGGAACAAAATGCTCTCCAAAATGACTAAGTGTCAAAATGAAGTATATTTCTTCATTATATGGTACTTTTTGACCACAACTTTAAAAGCTAATGAAAACCACTTAGAAGCAATTAAAATTTAAAATATTTAAATTAATCGAATCCCCAAATGGATCGACTCCATTCAAATCCAATAAAAAAGAATGGACTTTGACGCACTTGCCAAAAAGTAATAAAAATCAGAAATAAGGGTAACAACCAACATTTAACCTCCTAGATTGCAAAAACAATGAAAAATGATCTAAAATGCACAAATAAGTACTGGTATACACAACAATATAAATGAAGTCCATATTTACCCACAATTTATGAGAGGTATGATATATCAATACAACTACACCACCCATATAGGGATGATATTGGTTAAGTCATGAATGGTCAGTGAAACTATCTCTTGTGTCACTATCGAGGAGAAGACACTCTCAAACATGTAGCTTAGGCAGAGTCGATGTCTGGTACTTGTTCACTAAAGCATACTGACATCAAGTGTAGCTACTTGTAGAATAAATAGCCAATACACATACAAGTAATAATCAAAGTACACATAGTGGAACAAGACACTCTAGTGGTGCAATCATTTGTAACTATTAGAATATCATGACACTAGTCATTCCATATTTAATCCTCAATGTACATCATCGTAAAAATCTCATTTAAATTAAAACATTAAATAATCATATTACGAGAATACAAGCATATAACAATGAAAATCTCAATAAGATATCCATCATCAAGGCAAGGCACAATATAATAAAAAATCAATGATAATAATCATGGTAATCAAAATCCAATGTTCTCAAATACAAAATACACTAGATATCATCATAAAGCATCATGTTACATCACAACTAGATCATCATGCAAATATGATCAAAATGGTAAGCACAAGTATAATCTAACATCTACATCAACAATGATACCGGTAAAACCAAAGTAATATATTGTAACCAAATGCATCACATAATGTAAATATTTGATCACATCATACAAATAGTCTCAAAATAAGGAAAGAGTCTAGCTCAAATCAAAATAACACAAAACAAAATGCAACCACAAGAGACACTACATAGTTGTGTTTTTATATGAGTAAGTTGATATATATTGGCATGGAAATATGTGGATTGGATACAAATTTAGTGCAAATTGATTGTGAATTCAATGTGATGCAAATGTAGAAGAACAAATTTTCATGTACCTAAGATTGACAAAGAGTGTTATAGTGGTTGATTAAGAGATCTTACATATTTTCAATTTGTGAATTTCCTATGCCTACTAGATGTTTTTGAGTTCTTTTTTCTAGCTTGTACAAATTTGTATCTTGTCTTGGGATTGTTCAATTTAGTTTTGCAAGTCCTTTGTATATTTTCCTAAGGTTGTGTTCCTTAGCCTATAAGTCCTCTTTTGGAGCAGTGAGCTCCTTGTCCAATGGCCTAAATCTTTGTAATATGTTATTCATATATTGAGTTTTATTCTCACCATGGTTTTTCTCACATTGTTTGTTCAACATAAATTAATTGTCTTCATGTGTCTGTGTTGTCATTGCAATATATTTTATTGTGCACTATTGTAAAATTGTGCCCTATGTAATTTACCATTATGCAATGCTCCTACCTTATCTGAAAAATAAGATTCCACATAAGCCTCTACCTCCCTCAATCTCCATTATCCTTTCTATCTAAATTCTTGGCCATTCTACCTAGTTGGGATAGGATGCATGCACATTGTGGAGATATCCACATGATGTGTATTTTTCCTACAAATACATCAATGTGTAGTAAGATATTGAGATGTAAAATTGCCACCCTTGCAATGTAATGCCTCTTACCACCACCCACGAATGCCAAGAATCTTTAAGATGACTTTGAACCCCATCTTTGAACTTCATCTTTCTTGGATACATTTTTCTTCTCCCATGTATTTTGGTTCTCTTCTACATCATTTATACAATATTTGAGCTTATGTTTTTATCTTGACATAACTATTTCACATCATCTTGGTCTTGACAACATACCGACTTTGTCACTATCATCACTTTGTCTTCACCCATTGAGCTTATGATTTGTAGATTTAAGGGGAGTCTCTCATCTTATATTTTGTTTATCATATCATATTCTTGTTATTTTCATTATCTATCATCATCTATTATCTCTCAATTATCTATCACCTATTATCTATCTATCTAGTTGTCATGGAGATGGAAACACTAAAGAAAATACTTGACTAAGGAAAGTATCTAAAGAGATTCAACTCAAGGATGAAAACTAAGGTTTTAAATACAACCTTAGGTCATATTATACTTTCAAAGGAAAGGCACCCATGCTACCCAGGTCTAAGGTCTACCCAATCTTCTTAATCCCAATCCTTTTGGATATTCCTTTTCCTACTATTTATGGTAAGGGTAAGAGTTTGTTATGGACTTCTCCCTCTCCTCTATAAATTTCACTTGAACTCTTGATGGTTCCCTCTATTCTTCCTACCACCCACAATGTGATGAGAGGAAGGACACCCCTAGTTGAGCCTACAATGGCTTCTTTGATGGAACCTCATACTACATAGGTGGAGTTCTCCTCTTTGTCAGTTCTAGCATTAATAATCATGATAATAGAGTAGGATGTCACCAAAACTACCCACACCACTCATCCTACTTTTAAAATAAGTCAAAACTATCTTGTGCATGAGAAGAAGCATAACTAATGACCTAGGGCTTTAGAGTGCAAGGCACTTTTGAAGTTAGAGATCAAGTCTATAAATTGAAATGTTTGTTGCTCATTTAGCACCTAGCTTAGCTCTCTCAATGCATCAATACCTCACTCAACCACATATTCTATCTTTCTTCTTGCTACTTCACGAGTGATTATTGGATCCTACACCGAGTAGGTCTAGGTTTTGTTGATCACCTATTTTCTTGATTTTTTGGACCATTCCATACATGTATAAATATACATCATTGACAAGTTGTTTGTAGTGTGGTTATGTCTACTTAACTCACATTGTCTCCTAATCACCATCCTATCTTTCCTAAGGTGCTTAGGCCAACTAAAATGGCTCAAAGGGTCTCCCCTCCATCAGTTAAAATAAATTTTGAGTAGGAACTTGTACCTAGGTTTTCCATCGCAAGTCCACTTTGGTGTATTGGGGTTGATGAGTAAATAACCCACAGTTCCCAAGAACACCTGCACACAAACACCTGTCACAAAAAGAGAGAAAAGCAAGAAGCTAGAGAGGCCTGAACACATATATCCATGAAAGAGGGGACATTCTTGATGTGCAAAAACAAAAGTTGCAATTAAATAAAATGAATATTTCTCAATAAGATTACAAGAGAGATCAATCCTTATAAAAGGAGATCAAAACCCTAAAAAGGTAAAACCTAGGTTGCACAATAATAATTAATAAAGCAATTAATTATTATATGCCTAAAGTTTAGCTTAATCAGAAAGAGGTAATAAGTGACTCAGTAATTAAATTAAACATGATTTAATTAATCAGTAAGCACTTTATTACTCTAACACCCCCTCTTAAGATAAACTTTGGGAGAAGCTAAAAACTTAGAAAGAACTACTGAAAGCAAATGGGTCCTGACATAAAAAGGCCTGATCAGGTACCCAAGTAAAAAAGAGAGTCTTTGTAAAAGTGGAGAAATAGAGAAAATCACATGGATAAAACTCTACTCCAAAAAGATATGAAGACTAGTCTGAAGGACTGAAGAAGCCTCCAAAACTAGGAATGTTCCATTAAATAGGAACAAGGATGAACATGTAGAACATTAGTGAAGCAAGAAGCTACAAACTCTGTCAAGAAGCAACTATTGATTTGAAGATCCTCCACTGAAATATGACCAGGTAGAGAAGACCATAATCTGCATGAGTGCCCTAAAATGACACTACTCAAATCAGGAGGCAAACAAAGGCAAACAACTGAAGTCAAAGATATATAATATTGTAATTTGCATGAGTTCCCTCAAATGACACTACTCAAATTAGGACGCAAACAAAGCAAAACACCTGAACTTGAAAATACAGATGGCATAAAAACACCAAAAGTCTGAAGAGTTGATCAATTAAAGCTGGAAGAGTGTGTCCAAAAATAGGAAAGAAAGAGTGTCCATATGGTAAATGATCCATCTCATTGGAATGCATAGGTGTAATACCCCAAAAATGGGCTTCAGGACCATTGACCTCCTACGTCAACAAATCGATCGAAATCCACATAAAAGTCCTAACCGAAGGCACATCTGCACATCAAATTATCAAAACCCTAATCGATTCTATCTTAATTCTACATTGGGAAATATTCCTAAATATTCTCAAATATTCCTAATTATTTCTAAATTAAATATTATTTGGTGATAAATGACATTATTTTATTTATCCTAAAGTTAATTAATTGAATATGTTGAGTATTTGATTAATTAAACTTAATTCTGCCACTTAATTAATTTAATTAGATTTTATTGCATTTATTCCTAATTAATATTGTTTTTATTTGACAATAAATCAAATTTCTAGAAATAATTGATTAAATGTTTATTTAATTGATTAAATCAAATTGTCAAATTTAATGATATAGTTTTGGGATAAAGTTTGATTAACTAATTGATTAACCCATAAATCAGTTATTTTAATTCAAAAATCAGTTAAGTTGATAACAAAATACTTGGAATATTAAATAAATTCATAATTATCCATGCACATTCATAAAAGCAGTTAAACTCTAAATCAACAATTCAATTCAATTTGTTAACTTTTTGGACTCAACATGTGATTATGAGTTAAAAAGTGATCTAGACTTCTGATTTGAGTTAAAAAGCTGATTTTGCATGATTTTGTGAGTTAAATTTTTCTGATTTTTTGATAACTCAACAATCAATCTAAGTTGATCAGGGAGAGATTTTTAGTTTTCCACGAGTTCTCGAAAATCTTGGATTTCTTTATAAACAAGGCCCAGTCCTTCAAAAATGATCCTTTAACTGTGAATCTGGAGAATTTTGCTTGTGCGATCTGACAATTTGTGAGATTGTTCAATTTCTTAAGATTCTTATTATCATTGCTTTATTCATTTTCATAGAATTCATAGCATTGCTAGATTAGATTGCATTTCATCTTCATTCAATTTTTAGATCAATTTTCATACAGTTTTTCATCCATATTGCATAGAAAAATAAAAAATATAGCCTAATCTACATCCAAATTTCATTAGCTTTCATCATTAAATTCTTTATTTAGGTGTTGCATTGTCACTGATCTCGGTCTAATTTTGAGAATACCATACTCGCATCTACTAGAAGGCAGTAAATCACCTAGTTAGCAATATTTGTTTATTTGTAGATTTTTTGATTTGCTAACCTCTAATGTTTTACTGAAGTGTTGTGTCCACAGCTAGGTACAATTTCACACACACATTTCTGGCACCCACCGTGGGGCTCGATAGCGGGTTTCATTTATCAAAATCTCATTTTTTTGACAATTTCAATTCAAGCTTCAATTTTTATTTTTTGTTTCGTACAATCTCGCACGACATTCTGTAGACTGTCATATCATAATACTCTATCTGTCGTACGATAGACAACAATCTGCATTGTCATGCCAGTTGTATTGGTATTGTCGTATGAGATTTGAATTGTCATCTGTGCATGAACCCAATATTGCATCATACCTAAATTATCATATGGGAAGAGGTATATTCTTGTAGGAGTTTTGACTCCAGTATTGCATTGTCATATCTGAATTTTGAGCAGTCTTTGAGATTTGGATTTCAGATTTTGATTGACAGCTAACCCTAATAATTGATGCTTGTTGGTTTCTGGTCATTTTGACAGTCTAACGCATTTGTGCAAGATGAGAGATAAAGACTAAGCATAAAAACCTATTCTTTAGCCTCTTCTTGTCTTGACTTATAAGCCCATCTTTTGTAGATAACCCCATTTTAAAAAAAAACATTGGTCAAAGATGCTCATTCAACAAAATTTATGACGGGTGGTTTTGTAGGCTGCCTAATCTTCTTCAAGAAAATATTGTGTTTGCTTAAATTTCATTTCATTTTCATAGGCACTTAGCTAAATAGGTACGTGCGTCTATTTCCATTGAGGAAAATATTGAGGGGAATATGCTCTTCTCCTTCTTAGGAGAATCAGAAACCTAGAAGGTATCTTCCCTTGTGCCAGTTTGTGTGTTGTCTCTGGATTAATTTGCTTGGTGTGTCTTGGATAGGGAAAAGGACAAGGTTAGGGGATTATGCTCTTCTCTTTCAGAGAATTAGAAACCTAGATCCCATGGTTCCCAACCTCACATTTCAATTAATCCTTTAGAGGGCCTGCCGACGAGGTAAAAAGCTCCTGGGAATGACCCAAGTGGGACAAATCTTAAGCTGACTCTTCCACCCCACTATAAAATTTAACACTTCCTTGAGGTTAAAGCCTTAGAAGACATAGTTGTGTTTTTTCCTTGGACTCATTCCATGAACATGCTTTGATTTGGTGTAGAGCGGAGATGCTTAAATCTTGCTTGCGAGACTACACTTGTCAAAGTGCTCATAAGGTTAACATCCTCAATCTTGTTTGCAGGACTATGGGAGATAGTTGTGAATGGATGCCTTGATTAAAATCCTAAGCTATTTTACCACCGATCCACCCTTGAATGATTTGTAGTGCTTGTGCAAGGTGAATAGTAATCACCCCAAGAAACTCATCATATCAAGCCCTCTTCGATGTCTGAACTTGGATAATATGGGCTTCAACATCCATTACATTTTGTTGGACCTGCATATTCTGAGGAGTCCATGAGTGTGTTCCTAAGTCAATGAGCAAGTAATACATCTCTTCTCTTAGCTAGGGTAAGATAGGTGTAATTAATTCATTAAGTCAGTTCCCTCTATTTTATGTGATAGTGAGCCTACTGCTATGTTAAACAACCTAAGACAATCCAATACACAAATTTTCAAAAACCTGGATAGAGAAATTTGCAAACAACTTGATACCAAAAATACCCAATAGCTGGAAAACTTATTTAATATGAAGAAAAATCCTTTTTTGGTATAGATTGTCATCCTGAAATTTCAATTGTCGTACGAGTCTTTTTGTGAATTTTCAATTATCGTATCAGAACCCCCAGAAAGTTGTATGGGAAGCTACATGTGTCATACAAGTCTTGTCAAGAAATCCTAAGCAAAAAGATATACTTGAGTCATTTGTCATACGAGACTCTCTAATTATCGTGCCGACCTTGATTCTATGTCGTACAAGCCTAGATAAAGTTGTACGAGAGTTGACCCAAAAATTGCCAGAAAATCCCTATTTTGTCAGAAGTTCAACCATTTGTAGTCATCCTTCAGATTCTGTCAAAAAAATCCCCTATGTCAGGAACAGAGAAGAGTCAACAAAGAATCCAAATCATTTTCCCAAAGTGGTCTTTTTAGCTCGATTTTGCCTTCCAATTCATTGATCTGAATCCCGTTTTGTCTTGTGTCAAAACCTTGTCAAAATAATCTCATAATTTATCCTCAAAATGGTGAAGTGTTGTGAGCTCATGTTTGTCATCTTTTGGGCATCTACCCATACGCCTAGGGCATAGTATCCTACACATATGCCCAATCAGTCTTTTTATCCAATATTGACAAGGTTGTGTCATTCCATTTTTCCTACATCAGATCATCTATCAGTTGTCTTATCTTGCTCTTTCGATTCACCCAAGGTTAATGGTAGAAAATAGAGCTTCCTCACATAGAAAATTGAGAGAAGAACCAAAAATCTCTCCATCATCTTCTATTTTGGCTCATACATTTCATCAGCCTTACGATACAAATCTGTACGAAGAGGACGCCCTTGGCAATTTGTGCTTGAAAGGTGGGTAGATAACCCCTTTGGTATCAACACTAGATCCAAATCAAAGCACCACTTTGTCTCAAGGAGGAGCAAACCAAGGCTCCTAGGGTCACCAATCTGAACATGGTGGGGATCAAGAACTGACACCCTCTGAAATTGCCCAATATCATAATGATAATGTCTTCAAGAAAATGATGAAACACTTCTTGCGTGAAGACAAAGAGGCATATTTCCTTGAATTAGCCCAACAAGGGGCCAAACTTCCTCCAAAATTTAACATTGACAATATCGTCACACATGAGGAAGAAACACCCATCATTGCTATGATGAAACAAATGCATGCAATGCAAGTTAAGCTAAACCAGATGGAAAAGGAGAAAGAACCTAAAGAATTCTCCATGGATGCTCTATGTCCTTTTCCATTCGATCATAGCTTGTACATGCCACCATTCCCTAAAGGGGTAGAACTCCTGAAATATGGAAAATATAATGGAAATTCTGATCCTCAAGATCACGTTAGAGAGTTTTGTACCTTATCCATGAAATTCATGCATGAACCTACATTCTTAATACGTCTCTTCCCTAAATCTTTGGGAGGGAAATCCATCAATTGGTTCTCTAAGATTCCCCCCATAATCAAAACTTTTGAGGAGTTGATCAAATTGTTCTATCAACAGTACTCCTATAATATCCAACACTCGGTAACCATGATCTACATCTGCAATCTGAAACAAAACTTAGGAGAACCCTTCCTAACCTTCCTCAAATGCTGGAGGAAGAAATTTTCACTCTATGCCTGACCAATCCTGGAAAATGAAAAGCTAGAAATCTTTATCAATAATCTGATTCCAGAAATCAATTATCATCTGCAAATGCAAAATCATACATCCTTTGATAAAATGGTAGAAAATGTCATAAAGATAAAAAATGTGCTTGTTTGAAATGGAGACATATCACTTCACAAAGAAAACAAGAACAATTCAAGATCTAGTTCCAACAAAGATAAGGGTAAAATCTGGAACAAGAACAAAAACATTGTCATAGATGGTGTTGTTGATCATATCAGTGCTCCACCTAAAGCACCTGCATTTAATCTCACCATTGGCACCCAAGCCATAAAATCTTTCGAGATGAAAGTAACTGAACCAACTAAAAAGTTGATTAACTATAAACCTTGGGTTACAAAACCAAAGCGCGAGTTCACTCCTTTGGGTGAGTCCTTGAAATCCGCCATGAAAAATCTATTGGAAAATTAACATCATCACGTTACCTAAGATCAAACCATATGATCATGAAGTCAAACCTAAATGGTGGAAAGAGACTGATTTCTATGATTTCCATTGAAACAAGGGTCATAAAACCAACAATTTCATGCGTCTGAAACATCTCATTCAAGACAAAATTGACGCTAGAGAAATTGTGATTGACAACCATAAATCCAACAACGATCATACAACATTCAAGAAACCTTTTTTGAAACATAATCAAGGAGATTTGTCTTCTAAACCAAACATGGGTCCTAAAGTCAATTAAACTTACTCTGGTAGCAATGATGTTATCAACATGGTAGAACCGTGTAATCACCCAAAACTGGTCTAATAAAACCTAAGGCCCTATTTGCCCTTAATTTGGTATGCAACCTTAATTATGCTAATTTGATCTTTGATTATTAGCATAAACTCCCAAAAATTCAATAAACCCCATCAAATCCTAAATCAAGCATTAATTACTAAGGTTTCAAGCAAAATCAAGGTTATTAACTCTAGGCCTATTTAATTAATCAAATCCTATCAAATGCAAAGGCTAGAGTTATTAATTAAAGAAATGCATAAATACCTCCTAAATCAAACAAACACAACAAACACACTTTCATGATTAGGAGGCTTGCACATGGATCAAGGATCAAGACAAGATGCATCTTAACCACTCCTCATAGATGCATCTCAACCATTGAATCCCTTCAATTTCCTATAAAATAGAATTATCAAAGGCTTCTTTCTTCTTCTCAATGTTGCTAATTTCTTCCTAATACTTAGACTTTTGATATGCTTATGAATTTGAGGCTTCATAATCCATGATTATTGAACTCTCATGCTTGGAGGATCTACCCATTAATGCTTAGTTTGATAGTTATTTCCATGTTTTCAAGCTTTGTTTAATTAGCAAACACTTCAAATTGGGTTAAAATGGAAAGAATTAGGATTTCATATCTCATTTTAGTTGCATACATCTACTCTTTAATCCCTCATTTTAGTGTAGATTGTCACTGTTTTAAGGGTCAAATCTAAGAGCAAACTAACCCTTATTTCATACTCACATTAATTAGAGAGAAATAGGATGTTTTTGCTTGTTAGCTTTTTCCATTGAATCCATATGTTTCTCTAACAAGTGATGTTATTATCCTATTGAAGTGTTGTGTTGTAGGCCACAAACACACACACACATTTCTGGTGCCCACCATGGGGCCCAGCCCCTGATTTTTCAAATTTCTATCATTTTAGACTAAATATTGCCATACAAAATTTGCCATAGGATCACTTTTGGGAAGATCATCCGCATCTGGTAAATCTAGGGTCGCATCTTGGATTCATGGATCACATCTGGAAACAAGGTTGCACCTGTTTGAAATACAGGATCACATCAAGTAGATCTGGATCATATTCAGGAAATGGGGTCGCATTCGGGAAATAGGGTCATTTCTAGGAATTAGGCAAGAAGAATTCTAGGATCACATTTGGGGTTTTTCATTGCATTCTTGGGTTTCCTGATTCTTGACCAATTTCATTGTTTATGTCTCTGGTTTTTGACAGCCTAACTGTGGTTTTGCAGGTTGAAAAGATAGAAAATTCAAATACTAACTTGTGCTTTTGATTTTCTTTAAGGATAAAATAAATATTATCCTTTTGTTTTTGAGCACTTAATGTCAATTTAATTTCACTTTGTAAACCAGTTAGAGGATTATGCTCTTTTCTCCTTGAGAGAAAATCAGAAACTCAAAAATTGGCTTATATTTTGAGGTTAAATTGGGAAATGAATGCTAACGATTTGCATAATTAATTTTCCTTGAAGCATTATTTTTGGATTTTGGATTTTCTAACCAACTAACAAGCTAATGGGTGAACTTGGTGTTTTTGATTGATTTTGAAAGCCTAACGGTTGTTTGCAGGACATTTGCCCAAGACCAAAAACAATAAAAAGACTAACTACTAATGCTTGTCATGTAGGTTGCCTCTAAATAAAATCAACAAAAGAATTTGATGCTTTTTTTTAGGAATCTTAAACAATTTGGGATCAAGTTGCAAATCAACCAGAGGATTTTTCTCTTTTCCCCTTGAGGGAAAACCAGAAACTCAAACATTGGCTTGCTATTTGGCTTCAAATTGGAGTAATCAAACTCTTAATATGCATGATGTGTTTGGGATTTGTGGTATAAGTTAGGAGATTATGCTCTTCTCCTTCATGGAGAACCAGAAATCCAGAGCTTACCATCACTTATCTATTTACTTTATTGCAAACCTTTAGAGGGCCTGCCGGTTGAGGAAAAAATCTCCCAAGAACGACCCAAGTGGGGACAAGTCTTACGCCGACTCTTCCACCCCACTATAAAATTTGACACTTCCTTGAGGATAAAGCCTTGGAAGACATGATTTATCTTGTCTTGGGAGATTGATGATCAATCCCAATGACTGACTTGGATTTTGTGTAGAGCGGAGCCGCTTTAATCTCACTTCTCAAGACTACACACTTTCAGGTTCCTATAGAGTTAACAACCTCAATCTTGCTTGCAGGACTATGGGAGATAATTGTGAATGGATGCCTTCATTAAAATATCTATGTTAGATGCCACTTGGATCACCCCTGAAAGGTTGTTATCACTTGTGTGAGGCAAATAGTAATTGCCCCAAGAAATTCACCATATCGAGCCCCCATTGACGTTAACACTTGGAAAAATATGGCCTCCAATATCCATTGCGTGTTATTGGATTGCGATATTCTGAGGAGTCTTTGGGTGTGTTCCTAAGTCAGTGAATAAGTGGTTTAAATCTCTACCTAGTATAAGGAAGGTCAGGTGTGTTTGATCTAAAAATGATTGCTTGGTGTGTCTTAAATACAAACTCAGCTAATTTCCCCCAAATGAACAAGCACACAACATTTTCAAGCATTTATAAACACCTGGTAGTCACTGGAATCTGATAGACATGGCACATTTTCTGAGAAAAAATAAAATTACAAAATCCTGGTCATCATAAGATCACATCCGTTATTCCAGAGTTGCACCCCGCATCTCGGATCGCATATGTTCAAACTTGAGTCACATCTGGTAGTCACACCATTTCCTGAGTCACATCTGGTGCACATTCCATTTCTTGAGTCACATATCGTATTTCTTGGGTCGCATCTAGGGTTCCAATTTATTCACAAGTCACTGTTTAAGATCGCATTTGGGACAGAGAGCATTTCTGTACATTCTAGAAACAAAATTTTCACATTTCCAAATACCCATTTGGCCAATTAGTAGGTTCCTATTGCTAAAACATAGTAATCTGATACCCAAAAAGAGTCATTGTTGAGAATGTCTTGTCATCTTGCATGGTCCAAAACCGCATTGTCCAATTGTGGAGTCAGTTTACCCAATCAGTTACAAAAAAGTTCTTAGCTCATAAACATGGCACTTTGACACCCTTTGATGCTGAAACTTTCACTTTCAAACCCACTTGCACTTTGGTTCTGAACTCATAAGTAGACCCACTCTTAAACACAAGACACTCATTGGTTCCTCAATCCAGATTTCATGGTTGTTACTAGGAATAAAACTTAAAATTTTGAAATGAACCCGTTCTCGGATGGAAAACCCATATTCACATTGGAAATGGGAGAAACTTCAAGACTCAATCCCTTGTACGGTGCTACACCAGTACTACTTATATAGCAACACTCGAATAGATAAACATGAATGATCAAGGTGAATACCGATGGGACAAAAGATTCCATGCACAAAATGAAGAAGCAAACGTGAGAGACAAAACAAAAAGCCCAATATGATGATGATGAGGATGATATTGATGATGACACAGACCCTACTAAACAAGAATACAATAGAGCTTTAAGCAGCAAATGATTTCACAAAATTCTTGAAAGAGCCTTGGAAGAAAACAAAGAAAAGTACTTCTTAGAACTTGCTTGCCGAGGTGTAAAATTACCTAAGGACTATGATGTGGAGAAACTCAAACAAAAGGTAGATATTAGTCCCATGTCAATTATGAATAGACAATTCCTTCTCATGAAAGAAAAAATTCAAGAACTCAAGGAATCAAAGGACAAACCAAAACAACAATATTCTTTGGAGCACATATGTCCTTTCCCTTTTGACAAGGGACTCACAATGATTCCATTAGTATGACAAATACATGGGAGATTCTGACCCTCAAGATCATGTGAGGGAGTTTTGTACAACTAGTATGGAGTTCATGCATGAACAAACATACCTCATGAGGCTATTTCCAAGAAGCCTAGGTGGACAATCTATAGAGTGGTTTTCCAAATTACCTATTGGAATCAAAACATTTGATGAATTAGTGCAAAAATTCATACAACACTACTCCTACAACATCCAACACACAATCACAATGTTGGATTTATGCAATACCAAACAAAAGACGGGAGAATCATTCTTGAGTTTGCTACAGAGATGGAGAAAAATATTTGCACGATATGCTAGGGAAATACCTGAAAATGAAAAAATGGATATCTTCATTAACAACTTGGTTCCAAAAATGAATTTCCCAATTCAATTACAAGGACCACCTAGCTTTGAAAAAATGATCGATAATGCTCTCAAGATAGAGGAAGTTCTAATAAAAAAAGGTGACATTGCCATTAACAAGGAACATAAAGACAAGTCCTATCCCACTAAGGACAAGTACAAATATGCAAACAAGAACAAACATGTGGTTAATGATGGAGTAGTTGACACTCCCAATCCAAAACCCAAACCAGATGTTTTCAATCTAACAACAATTCTTCAAATGAACAAGAGTCTGAATCCTACCGTGACTCCAGCAACAAACAACACTTTCAACAAACCTCGAAGAGAACCTTGGGCACCTCAGCCTAAGAGAGCATTTACATCATTGGGAGACACCTTGGAAGTGGTTTTAAAATCACTTGTGGAAACCAAAATCATTACAATTCCTAAACCCGGCAAGCCTTGGGATCCAGAAGATAAACCCAAGTGGTGGAATGATAATGACTATTGCGATTACCATCATAATAAATGACACACCACTAATAATTGCTTGAAATTGAGACATGTTATTCAAGATCTTTTTGAACAAGGTAAAGTCAAGGTAGATGGGCACCACATGAACAATGATCATGAAGCATTTCAAACTCCACTACCTAACTATGAAAAAGGAGAAAATTCTAAAAGTAATAAGATTAATTACACATACACTGATGGTGACAATGTAATCAACATGATGGAACCATGTGAATATTCTATCAACATGATCACTCTCAAAGGAGTGAAAAAAAAATTTGAATCTTCAAAAGCTGTAACACTAAGCCAAGCAAAGCTTACTCTTAAAGGAGTCTCAACATCTAATACACCACCTACAACAACAACATCTAAACAAGTGGTTCCATCTCCAAAGTTCAATCTTGTGGAGCAGTTGCAAAAGACACCCACACAAATATCTATTCTAGAGTTGTTGAAAATCTCCCCTAGTCATAGGGAAGTTCTTGATCATGCCCTATTGAGCACCAATGTACCAAAAGACTTAGATGTGGATAGATTCTAGGCCATGGTTGGTCACATGAGTTCCCCACATTACCTATATTTTTCAGTTTAGGATGATAAATCATCAAACCAACCCCATAATCAGCCCCTTCATTTAGAGGTTCTTATTCATAAACACTGAGTCAAGCATGTCTTGATAGATGGAGGTGTTGGTTTGAAAATTTTTACTTATAATTTGATAAAACAATTGGGTTTCTCAGAGCACACAATTGATCCTAGGAGAAAAATAACAATCAAGGCATATGATGAGGAAGAGAGATCCTCTAAAGGATTGGTTGTCTTACCCATCAGAGTAGGGCCTATAGAGCAAGATGTCCTTTGTCAAGTTCTTGATTTACCCCTTGCTTAAAACATTCTTCTTGGGAGACCATGGATACATTCAATGCAAGCAGTGCCTTCCACATACCATCAATGCCTAAAGTTTCCTCATAATGGAGTGGAGGTGACTATTCCAGCAGATACCACATATACTTGTAATAACCTCAAACAAACTGAAAGCATGGTTCCTCATAACAAAGAAGGGTCCACCAAGATAGAGACATCTAAAGAAATGGTGTTGAGGAGCTTTGCTAAGAAGATCAATATCTAAGAAACAAACATGGGAGAGTACAAAATAGATCCTGCAACATCTTTGACGGATCTTCCTATGTCTCCTAGGACACAAGGAATGCCCTCATCTACATTTACACCTTCTAAAGGTAGCGCTTTGACTATACATGAAGGAACTGGAATGGTGAAAGCAAAGGTATCCCTAGAAGAAGAGAATGAAGAAAAGGCTATTTTGCAATGGCTTTATAAAGAACCCAAAGAAGACGGGAATGTTAAACATGTTGAAATTTCCTCAAGAAAATACGGGAAAGGATATGATCTTATGAAATGAATGGGGTACAAAGGAAAAGGACCATTGGGATAAGACTGGACTAGGCTTTCAGAAATCCCAAGGATAAGACTGGATTAGGCTTCAGAGAAGCTAGATTTCATCCTACAATAGAAAAAGGTCCTGTATTTGATAGATTGGGAGATTCTGATGATGAAGAAGAAGTGGAAGGACAACCCATTTCTCATGAAAGGTTGTTACTCTTACAAGGGTACCCAGATGTTACATTCCTTGGCACAAGTCTTGAACAAGAATTAGAAAGAGAACAAGCAGATGAACCTGAAGAAGAAGAAGAAAAAGAAGAAGAAGAAGAACAAGAACCTCTTATCTTTGATACACCACATTTTGATGAAGAGCCTAAAGCAATGAATCCACAAGAACCATTGCAAGAAGAAGAGAACCATGCTAATGAAGAAAATGAGGTGCCTATGACTATTGCACACTTTTTGGGAGTCTCAGATTATAGTCAGGTGGATTCACATGAGTATGAATGGGATGTCCTTTTTGATGCAACCATGGACATAGAAATAGATGTGATACACAAGTTTTCTCCTAGGGTCTTGATTGAAGAAGGAGAAATTTAAAATGTTAGATCACTAGAGTTAGATCCACATAACATTAACACAAACTCTAATAATAACGAATCTGACTCTAATAATCCTAACACTTATCTAGAAGCAAACTTAATAGATGATATCTTGCAAGTTATGAATGGTGATAACAATGCGGTGCTGTCTCTTGAACCTATTGAATCTTTTCCCTTGAAACACCATGACTTGATAGACTGGGATGACCCTACAAACACAAACTTGCTATCCTTTGACAATGACTATTCCATAGCCTATTATCTTAATGCTTGTGAACCATTCCATTCTTCCACCAGTGTAATGAGTGAAATCGTGACTAAAGAGGATATCAAGCTTCTCAGTCTTAAAAAGAAAAACAAAAAGAACAAGAGGTTTGATGGTGAAAACCACTTAGTGGCAGTATCAGACCCTAAAAGAGAAAAATAAAAAGACGTATCTAATGGTGAAAACCTCCTTGAGGCACCAAAGGATGGGATGCTTGATATCCTCCCAGATCATTTCCAAGAAAGGTCCTTAGTTTTGATTGAACCAACACAACCCATTAATTTGGGAACAATAGAATTTCCTCAATTAGTCCACATAGCTCAATCATTGACAGAAGATGAGAAAATCCAATTCACTAATTTCTTCAAAGGAAAGAAGATCAAGTTCGCTTGGTCTTACTCAGATATGCCTGGATTGGATACATATTTGATTATGCACCATTTGTCTATTTCACCAGATGTGAAACCTGTCAAGCAAAAACTTAGAAAAATGAATCCACATGTGGCATTGCTAGTGAAAGCAGAACTGGAAAAACTATTGAAAGTAGGATTCATTAGAGCAATTGATTATGCAGAGTGGATCTCCAATATAGTTCCTATTTCTAAGGCAGAAAAATCAATAAGAGTGTGCACAAATTTTAGAGATCTCAATAAGGCTTGTCCAAAAGATGATTTTCCACTTCTAAACATAGACATGATTGTGGACTTAACAGTAGGTTATGAGATGTATTCCCTAATGGACAGATTTTTAGGATATAACCAGATCAAAATTGCTCCTAAAGACCAAGAGAAAACATCATTCACCTATGCATGGGGAACCTACTGTTGGAATGTGATGCCATTTGGTCTAAAAAATGCAGGTGCCACATATCAAAGGGCAATGACTATAATCTTCCATGATATGATGCACAAGAACATGGAAGACTATGTTGATGACACTTTGGTGAAATCAAGAATAAGGACCACACATATAAAGGATCTGAGGAGAATCTTTGCAAGATGGAACAATTCCAATTAAGACTTAATCCCAAGAAGTGCACATTTGGCGTGTCATCTGGAAAACTCTTAGGGTTCATAGTTTTAGCTAAGGGAATTGAGGTGGATCCAGAAAAGGTAAAGGAAATTCTAGAAATGAAACCACCAAAGAATATTAGTCAAATGAGAACCTTACAGGGCAAGCTACAATCCATAAGAAGGTTCATATCTCAGTTGGCTGATAAGGCACAACCTTTCACAAATTTAATGAGGAAAGGAACCACATTTACTTGGGATGCGCAGTGTGAGGAGAATTTTACCCAAGTCAAGAATTATCTGATGAATCCTCCAATCCTAATGGCCCCAATTTATGGAAAACTCTTGTTGCTCTACATATCAACAACTGATACATCACTAGGAGTATTGCTTGCACAAGAGGATGAGGCCAAGAAAGAAAGAGCCATATATTATATTAGTAGAACTTTGGTCACATATGAGCTAAACTATTCAATGATTGAGAAGGCATGCTTAGCAGTGGTGTTTTCATCCCAGAAGTTGAGGCACTATATGCTAGCACACAAGGTGAAACTAATGGCTAAAATTGATCCACTTAAGTACTTATTGAACAAAACAATGCTGACAGGAAGACTTGCTAAGTGTGTCTTGATTCTAAGTGAATTCAACATTGAGTATGTGGATAGGAAAGCCATTAAAGGGCAGGTGATTGCTGATCAACTTGCAGAGATGCCATTAACTGATGATAAGCCATTACTTGTGGAGTTTCTAGATGAATCTATCATGCACCTAACAGAACATCCCTGGAAAATGTACTTTGATGGATCCTTCACACAACAAGGATCAGGAGCTGGATGCTTATTCATTACACCACAAGGATATAAGATCCCAAAATCTTATAAGATGATCTTTCCATGTACCAACAATATGGCAGAATATGAAGCTCTTGTGAATGGACTCAAGCTTGCAATAGAGTGGAAAATCATTGAATTACACATCTATGGGGATTCACAACTTATTATCAACCAAGTAAATGGTGATTATCAAACTAAGGATGAAAATTTAATGCCCTATAGAACAATGGTGGATGACTTGAAAAAGTACTTTGTCTTCATTACCTTTCAACAAATTCTGAGGTCAGAAAATAGAGTAGCTGATGCGATGGCTACTTTAGCATCTATGTTACAATTGGAAGAACACCAATTTCACTATGACTTCCTGGTGGAAGAACTCCCTTTCCCAACTTATGACTCTCTTGAATGCCAAATTATTTGTGTCATTAAAACCCAAGTGTTATCCAGATATGCCCATATCTACTCCTATCTTAAAGACCAAATAATTCTTGAAGGCTATTCTAGAAATGAAAAGAGATCCCTCCTAAGAGCAGCATCACATTACGTAATCATCGCTAATGACTTGTTTAGACGCAGTCTAGATGGCACACTTCGTAGGTGTTTAGAACATGAAGTGTCTAATCCTGTATTAAAATAAGTTCATGAAGGTGTGTGTGGATCACACTCGAATGGTTTTTCATTAGCCAAGAAACTCCTAAGGGTTGGATACTATTGGACCACTATGGAGAAAGATGATATCCACTTTGCAAAAACTTGTAAGAAATGCTAGATCCATGGCAACCTCATACATACACCAGCTAGAGAGCTAATTCCTTTTATAACACATTGGCCATTCCAATAATGGACCTTTGATTTGGTTGGTCAGATCTACCCCAATTCATCAAGCGGACACAAATGGAAGCTGTCCCACTGTCCAATGCAACCAGAAAACAAGTTTCAATGTTTATCTTGAATTACATCATTTGTTTTCATGGCATACCCTCGTTGATTGTGACTGACAATGGGGGAAAATTTAAGAATAAAGACATAAATGAACTATGTTTGCAATTTAAAATCACTCAGCACTATTCCTCAATCTATTACCCTCAAGGTAACGAACAGGCTAGGGCATCAAACAAAAATATTATGAAAATCTTGCATAGGACAGTAAACAAATCAGGAAGGGATTGGAACTTGCAAATCAATCCAACATTGTGGGCTTATAGAACAAGCATAAGAACTCCAACTGGTGCAACTCCATTCACACTAGTTTATGGATCAGAAGCAG
The DNA here is from genome assembly GCA_027943335.1 of Chamaecyparis obtusa. NCBI lineage: Eukaryota > Viridiplantae > Streptophyta > Pinopsida > Cupressales > Cupressaceae > Chamaecyparis > Chamaecyparis obtusa. The sequence goes on along the minus strand of BSBK01010451.1, from coordinate 455,650 downwards.
TCTTACCAGTTGAGGTAGAGATTCCATCGCTGAGAGTATCCCTGAAACATCTGGTGACTGATGAGGACTATCGAATCTCTAGACTATAAGAGCTTGAATTACTAGACGAGCGCAGACAACAGGTGTTTGACCATCTCAAGGCTTATCAGAAAAGAATGTCAAGAGGATACAACAAGAAGGTAAAACCCATAATTTTTTAGATAGGGGATCTAGTTCTCAGAGAAAATCCTAAAAACTAACAACATCGAGAACAAAAGGGAAAATTTGAACCCAACTAGTTGGGTCCCTTTGTCATTACAAAAACATTTGGATCAGGAGCCTATCAATTGGCTACACTTGAAGGAGATGTTTTGCTAGATCCAATCAATACCCTACATCTGAAAAGGTTTTATGCCTGACATTCTGGAGGAAGCTCCTGTACAGTGAAAAGAGTCCTGAAAAAAGTTCAAAAATAATAAATATGGATACTGAGAAAAATTAAAAACTTTGGAAAAAGTCTTGAAAAATGACTATCTTGTTGAAAACCTAGCAATAGGTGCCTTGATGTGTCTACAAAAAAACCAAAAAAGAGAAAAATACAAAAAAATAGAAAAAAATAAAAAAGAACAAAAAAATTGGAAAAGAGAAAAAAGTGTCTTGGTGAAAACCTGGTAAACAGGCGCCATGATAGCAAAAATAGAATAAAACTATGGTGAAGTGGTGAAAACTTGGTAAATAGGCACTACTTGTAATGAACACTCTATTTATCAAGACAACGCTCTGCACCTTTGGCCTATGTAAATATCAATTTGTATATATCCCTCAGTCGCTTTCATGACACGCAAAATCCTAAAAGAACTATTAGAAAATTGTGCCTTCCTAACACTGGAATCTATCCACATTAGGGTCCTAGGTAAACTATTTTTCCCTAGGGGGCATTGATCAAATTAAATTCATTGACAAGATGCTACATCTGCAATTGATAATAAACTATGAATAACGATATTTTTCAATACAACCCCAGTTTGCAATTGACACTAAAACTATGAAAAATAGTGTTTTTAAACACCAACCAGCGGGACCAAAAATGTGTTTCTCAACATAACACCATGATGAAAAAAATGTTTCTAAACACTAAAACAGGTGAGACACTTATGGATGAAGGAATAAATCTTTGATTAATGATAAGTTCTTAAAATGTGTGTTTGCAAGATTAATCAAGAGTGTTTTTAAACACTACAACCACAACTGTCTGTTTATGTTTTGTAAATACAATGAACATGCAAAAGGACAATGAATCTTTTTCTTATTATTAATTTTTGATCGTTATTTTTCCATGAGTAACTCGATGATGTCTGCGGACTAGAGAAACAAAGACTGGGGGCATGACATTTTCTTTGTCTTCTGTTTGTGGTAATAAATCCAATGATATGAGGTGATCATGGGGAATGGGTGTCTACTATAAGAGCCTCCAGCATGATTGGAACGCCATGTATACCTCGACCTGTTTCCTATGAAAACCTTAGCAAGGTTGGATCTATTTCCTTGTATGTTTAAAAAACTAACAAAGATAAACTATTTTATAATAAGGTGCATAGTAAATCAGATTATACCCTAGGATATGAATGCAAAATGAAAGGTCATTGCAGGTATACATTTACAGATTATGCACTAGAAAAGAAATGGTTTATATCAAATAGGAAGTAACTGACAAAATTTATAGCTGGGTGCTTTAATGTTTAGGTTGTCTTCCAACATGGAAAATAAAAAAGGATGTATTCATATTTTCAAGATTGCCAAATCTATTTTTGAAAATTGTACTATCCTAATGAGGTCCCGCTAACAGAGGCTCTATGATGAAAAACAACCCGCTTTGAATAAATAGTGTCTGTCCTAAGTGTCTTAGGTGCATTTCATTGGTTAATTGCATCAAGGTTCATTTTTGTTGCATATCATATTAATTTGCATTAGGTTCATTTAGATGCATTTCATTGTCTTTAGTTGCATTGAAATTCATTTTAAAATTGCATTCATTTTAAAAAGTTGCATTCATTTTAGTCTTGCATAAGCATGAAAATGTGGATTCAACTATTTGAGGCATTAAATATGAATTGAGAAGCTATCTAAAACATTTTGACATAAGCTGAAAATTCTAAAGCATTAAGCATTAACCATTTGAAATGTGTGACCAAGTGCATCATGGAATCATAAATCAAGTGAAACTAAAATGATTGAGTATAAATCACTGATATCCATTCGCATTCATAAACCATTTCATTCCATAAAGCCATTTGCATTTTGCATCCATATTCACCCATACATAAATAAAAGTGAGATGTTCATACATCACATCAGAATACATCTCATACATCCATACATTCATGAAAACTTTGAAAATAACAAAAACATGAGAATATATCAGTGAAATATATTATGACATCATTTTATCATCACCTAATCTAATCTTGACCAAGTACGATAATCGCATCAAATATCCCAAGCATAAAACAAACATCAAATATCACATGTGCAAAAATTAAGACCATCAGAGATCAGACATCAGAGATAGCAAATCAGATGAATTAGATAAGAGCATCTATGGCAGAATCAACATGAGTATCAATATATAATTAGCAATGTCCATAAACAAAAATATCAAGAATGTCCATCAACAGTTTCAGAGTATCAAAATAGAGATAAAAACAATGAGATAACGTATTAGTATAGAGTCTGGAGAACATGAGAAGTACATTGATAAAAAATGGTACAGATACAAGATATACAATGAGTCCAGAGATACAAAATATAAAAGAGGTCTAAACCTCATTGGCCCCCTCGTCCTTAGTTGGAGGATTGGGAGAGGGTGCATCTGATCTATCAGGTGGTGGTGGTGGTGGTGGCATGACACCCTTGGACTGCTGAACAATGACTGAATATAGTGGAGCCCTCTGAGCAGCAGGAACAACAACATAATATAAATTAAAGTAGTATGTAGCCCTCTGTCCCTGATGGGTGGCTATATGCACATATCTATCCCTCTCAGCTCTCAACTATGTGAGCTGTGCATCCCTAGGAGCCCTCAACTGTACCAACTGAACATCTCTATCTACTCAGAGCTATGCAATCTGAGTATCCCTCTCAGCTCTGACTTGTGCCAGTTGTGTATCCCTCTTTGATAACTGATCTGTAAGGGTGGCCACCTGTAGCCTCAAAGCAACTCTCTCCTACTCACACTATGATAACCTGTCTCTATCACCACCTACAGGAGGATCCTGTTGTGCCTGCTACTACTACTAATCCCCATCACCTCCTATAGGTCTCTACACATGCTCATCCCAATGTAACAATGGTCCTGTATCCCTTCGAGGAGGAGTGACCCATACCCTGCACTACCTATGGCTAGCATCACCTCCAGAGGCCTGTCGCCTACTACCACCCACTATACCACCGCCACCGCCCCTATCATCTCCACCATCTCCTCCATATCCTCCATCTCCTCTACCCTTGTGGGCCCCATCTCCATCCCTCCCTCTACCTCTGTGGGCTCCATCGTGACCTCTCCCTCCATCACCTCCTCCAGCAGCTCGGGCTCGCCCTCCAACATCATCATTTGGATCATAGTCCAGTGCATCCTCAATACGTGAAATGGCATCATTAGGAGCAATGAATCTGGGATATGGATGCCTCAAATAATAATCATGATACTCATTAGTAACACCTGCATCATGGATATCTGTTTGGTAGTCCTAGTCGACGCGTTGCATGTGGGATATCTGATAAATTACCATCTCAAAAATCAATCGAGCTCCCCATTGAGCCTCCTCATTTTGGATCCACACATAAAGAAACATCTCTGGAGATATGCCCTGTACCCTCCTATACTGTCGGTAGACTCTGGTAATCAAAAACCACTCAATAATATAGCAGGTCCTACCAAAAAGATATCACATTTGAAAGAAGTATGACATCTATCTAGCATCTGAGGGCCAAGCCTCACAATCTAAATATGGCTGCCACTCTACATCTGTCACATCATCAAGGAGACACCGCCAATACTCTAACTTTCCCAGGTGGGGCTGCTGAATGAAACTAGAATACATGTAAATGTAAGGCAAACCGGCGTCACGATGCCTATCAACAATGGGACGGGTCACGGGGATATGCTCCCATGCCCAGATCTGTAACACAACACTCCCCACAGTCATAGATCTGGAGTGCTGGTAAACAATCTCATGCAGCTCATGGTACATGTGAGCTAGGATAAAGCTACCCCAGGCATACCTCCCAGGAGCTCGGATCATTTGAACAATAACTCGGGACCAGCCGCACATGAAACTATGCTGGCCCCTGATAAAAATAGCTAAGTACACATGCAGAGGGGCATAATTGGAAACCATGTGGTCCCAACTCAGGAAATGACCCTTGATCGTATCATCCTGAAAAACTCTCCTTGCATCAGTGATCGCTGCGGGTCCAGAAGGCACGTACTCTATCCGATTACCCATCACATAAACATGCAAAATCCTCCAGATGTCCTCTGGCGTCACTGTCATCTTGCCAGTCGGTAAATGAAAGGTGTTGTGCTCTGAATGCTACCTCTCTGCCAGTGCTGTGAGAAGCCCATGATTTACCTGAATGTGAGGTAAATCAACAAGACTCCAGAGCCCACAACGACGAACTACCTGCTGATCCTCCGGACTTAGCTGATTGTGCAGAGCCAAGACCTAGGTTGGCCTCGGGGATTTAAATGATACAATGGGAAAATAAGCCTACACAATAGAAAATAAGGGCACTATGTCAGCATTAGACAAGAGAAATTAGCCGAAAAAATTGCTTAAAGTTTAGAAAATCAAGTGTACTTGGCTCAAAAATCAATAAAACCAAATGCGACTTGAAACCCCATGTGCGGATCAAGAAATCCATGATGCGATCCAAAAACTGGGAGTGATTCAGGAAATCTTGGATGTGAACTAGGAAATTTGGGATGTGATCCCTGAAATCCTGGATGCTATCCAAAATTTGGGAGGTGACACGTGATGGACTATATGCGATCCTGTATATGGGCTGCGATGCAACAGTAAATTGCCTATAAAATACATCGAAATGTGTAAAAATTCAATATTTTCAAATTGACAAGGTTCATTGTCGGATACTCACAGGTGGTGCATAGTGCCTCGATCGATTGTGTCACCTAGCCATCTCAAATCGGTGCTTCTCCACTAGGAATACCATGGTCGCTTAGAGCTCAGTAAATTCTCAGAGGGTAATGTAATACCCCAAAAATGGGCTATAAGTTCATTAATCTTCTATATGAACAATTCAAACAAAATCGACGTCAAAGTCCTAACCAAAGGCACATATACACATCATCGAATCCTAATTGATTATCTTAAATTCTGCATCGATGAATATTCCTAGCAATATTCCTAATTATCTTAATTATCTTTAATTTAATGATTATTTGGCGATAAATCACATTTATCCTAAGTTTGATTAATTGAATATTTTCATATTTAATTAATTAGATTTAATATCTTGCCACTTAATTGTGTAATTAAATTTAATTCTATCTATTATTAATTGTATTATTTAATTTTGACAATAAATCCAATATCCTATGAATAATTGATTAAATTTTTATTTAATTAATTAAAGCAAGTTGTCATTATTTAATAATATAGTATTTAATAAAAGTTTGATTAAATAAATTGATTAACCCATAAATCAATTATTTATTTTAAAAAATCAATTAAGTTGAGCATAAATCACTTTATTTATTTAATTAATTCATAATTATTGTGCACAATCAAAGAAACAGTTAAACTCCAAAGTAGAAAATCAATGCAAAGTGTTGACTTTTTAGAACTCAACATCCTTTTGGAGTTCAAAAAGCTGATCTAAACTGTAACGCCCCGCCAGGCAACCCAAGAGGACAAGACATAAAACCTCTATAAAATGCAAGTAGTGAATTTTTTATTATTTTATTTATTTATTTTAACTAGAATAATATTCATCATTATACTTCATATTTCTAAAAGAAGAAATAATTTTCTACTACTTGAATGTAAGATTTATACAACTTAAGTCCTCCCGGGTTCCCTAACATCGCTACTAAAGCAACATCATATTAACCATTTACATGCATAAGATATTCACGGAATCATGAGCTTAAAAGATCTACATTCATTTTAATGCACCAAGTTAAATGTCCCTAACTTATTTCTTTTATTAAACATAGGTTAATCATCCAACATCATTATTCCTTTTATCAACTCATTCCATAAATTCATATTGATTTCATCTACATCTACTATCCTTTATATCACTTTTCTCTAATAATTTAGGTAAGAGATTAATATTCATTAAGGTAGGCATCATCCTAGGTATTTCATTAACATGAACCAAGTATTAACATTATAATCAAGTTACTATTTTATTGCATTGTTTCATAACCATTCATTGTTAATAATTCCAATCACTAACCTATCATTTCTCAATAATTTCCTTGGATCTTTTCATCAAGAGAGAATACATTATTTTTGTGATACATCATTATATATAACTATATTTAAGATTATTTCCTTTACATATGGACAACATAAGAGGATAGGAGAAATAACATAAATACTTTCTTTTAATGCTAGTAACATGTCCAATATTCCACATTCTTTTCCCTTTCTTTTACCTAGAACTACCCATTCCCTTAGCATTGCCTTGAATTGAGATTACATCAATACTACAAGACTCCTTTTAGGAGATTAAAATTACATGAATACAGATACATAAGTACATCTCAACATATTAAAATATCCAATAAAAAATCTTCAATTGCAGATTTGGAAAGGAATATGTGCTAGGATCATCCAAAGAATCACGATCAATACCTCGATATAAATATTAACCACCCAACCATGTGGAACCAATAGGCCCACTCCCCCGAGCTAGGAGATAGAACCAAAGGCCCATACAAGAGGTAACAACTAGGAAATTCCTAAGGTGGTGATAAAATTTACCCAAAGTCACAACACAAAAGAAAAGACAAGAAGACCACAAGGACTACCAGAGGCATGATCAAATTTGGTAGAGACTCTAAGCTACAAGCTAGATGAGTGTCATCGCATAGCCCTCACCCCTTGGGTTGTCCTGGTACTAGCCACTCTTGGCCCCGGCCCCCAAGTAGGCACATGCGGAACCGAATGCCTCTCGTACAGACAAGGTCATCCAGTTGTACCTACGCATAGGTACCTTCTCCCACTCCCATCCTTAGTCTTTACTAGCACTAAAGGCATGGGTGAGGCACAATTAATCTTGATTAGTGTGTAATTTCCCATTCCAATAATCTCCCATTCCCAATTCATTTATTTAGGTTATCACTTGATTAAATAACTCATAGTAGGTTATCCTGGTACTAGCCACTTAGGGCCCCGGCCCCTCACTATGAGCCACTCACCTAGTGTACTTAGGTTCCCTAACATAAATATAAAAATCATAATAACATAATATATCCATCATCAAGAATTCATATCAATTCCATAACAACATTTGATTGAGTTTAGGAAAACATATGTTGTCCCTAGTCCACTTGACAACCCTAAACCCAATATGGCATTCAGAATGTTCCAAACATATAAGAAGACATCCAAGTGATATTATAAACATATTCAGAGTATAAATAGATCTAATTAACTAAAAAAAAACATTCTAATATCCTCTGGTGACCATACGAAACCTTAAAACTTAATGATGTTCTTAAACTAAATTATTTCAAGCAAGGATTAAATGCAAAGAATAGTCATCATAGAACAGTCATCCATATCTTCCACAAAACAAATAATAAAGGAAATCGCTTCAGTGGAGATTTAGATAACATAATTATGGACTCTCAATTTGATTTTTAGGAAGATCCATTGGTGGGAAAGAAAGTTATGACTTCTGGTTTAAAACAGAAAATTCTGGTTAGGGTTCAGACCTGCCTTCACTAAAACGGTTGTAATTTTCACAAAACATAATAAAAATTTTCCAAACCAATTGGAAATGAAAGATAAGACTTAGGATAATCTTTTAAATCAAATTTAGACTTTTATATAATCATATCAGCCTGTAGCATACGAATACATTTGACAGAAAATTCAGAATCGAGAATGGACAGGCATAGTCTGCCAAAATGTCAAAAATAAGCCATTAATTAGAACCTAAAATTAAAATCAGAGAGATACCCATTTGAGATCTGTGAATTTTACTTCTAGAAAATCAATTTAGTAAAACCCTAGATGAAATTTAAATTATCATAATAATAGATCTCCAAAAACAGGTTGCTAAAAACCCTAGGAAAACACATGCCAATTCTTACAAATAAAAACTCAAAACTTTAAAATAACCATAGAAATGAAAAGTAAAGATATAATAAATAATTATAATATATAAATAGATCCATAATCTATCAGAGACATAAAGTAACTAACATATTCAATCCATACCTCATGTCCTACGAAGGTTGAATCGAAGAAGGAAAGAAACAAAAGAGAAGACAAATCCAAACTTGAGATGCATCCTTCAAACCCTATCCACTTTCAAAAATCTCCATGAAAGAAAGAAATAATTCCACAGCAAAGAATCCCTCTCTCAACTACTAAAATTCTCACAAAAATGTCTCTCTCCCAAAAGCAAAGATAACCAAAATTCTTAAAGACATATGCTTACAAACTCTCCCTCACATCTCCAAGTTTTCTCTCCAAAATCTCCATAAAAAGTAAGGCCATCCTCTCCTCAATGCTTCAGCCCCAAAATCTCCCCCCTTCAAATGAGAAAGTAGTGCATATAAATAGATTTCCAAAGGTTGAGAGGAAAAGTAACCAACTCCCAACTAACTCTTAACTAAAGGGTATTATAAAATAACTTAATATCATACAACTATATTACTCAAATATACAATAAAAGATTATTTGTATTCATTCATACACATATGTAATATTATCCTAACATATATGCATATGCCATCATTAATTACATCAATATCTATATATATAACCTATCCTCATTATTAATAATTAACAATTGAGAATAATATACCTCGCATTATTTAATATTTAATTATTAATAATATTATACTTTACATTAATCCCAAAATATACACCATCAGCAATATCTACAATAATTAACATATAATCACATATAAATTATATATATATATAAATACATGCCAAATACCAAACACTATAATCTATAAGATTATGAAGTAATAGATCACAATATTATTACCTATTTATAATTGCTATAGGATATAACACTGAGGTAGAATAAAATCACATGCCTCAAAATAAATCTAATCATCGAAAGAGGCCATAAAAATCAACTATGAAACATATCGAGAAAACCATAAGATCAAACAAGGTCAACCAAAGTCAACAAGGAAAGTCAAGCCAAACTCCTGAAACACAACATAGAAAGATTAACTAAGAATCATACCAAGAAGGAGAAATAAATAAAATGAGTAAACAAATCATACAACCAAATGAATTCAAGTGGCCACAAGGCACTAACTACAACCATGCCCAACCGGGTGCGTTGGATCTGGGTTTTTGACCCAAAGGTTGACTGACAAAGAAGGAACCCTAATATTCCCAAATTGGAATAATGACAAAGGAAGACTCATGTAGGGGCCTTAGTACTATCTCCATAACAACAACCATCGAGGATTTGAGGGCATGCTCAGACCTGTGAAGCCAGGTAAAGTCGATGCCCGGTACTTGCAAGCCTGCATCACAAAGAAGAAATACATATGCACGGATATACATATAAAAGAAAACATTACAGATAGATGACCACGATCGATACATCATGTGGACCTCAGCTATGTGAGTAACTACAACTTCATCTTGAATCATGAAAACACATCATGTATATATATACACTCAAAGCATGTAGCATCATCATAACGAAGGTTAGAATCTCAAGCATTGTGTTAGTCTCTTATCAATACTAATAACAAATCAACATAATCAAATCATCAAGTGAGATACAAGATTCATCCAAGGTAACCTTAATAGAAGAAAATATAAATAACCACTTATATATATCTATCAAGTACATATCATATAACATCCTAACTATGTTCATAAAGGTCTTGTAGGTACTCAATACATACATGGAGATAAATACATACAAAAATGATACCTTTAAATAGTATGTCTGATATTAGAATCATTGAGTACTAGCTTATGAAATTATTATAAACAACTATAGGAATAGATCAAACAAGTATCATGTACAACTTAAGCTGTAAGAAAACATCGAAGGATCTTAATTCTTTCAAAAACACAAAACTTATATTAGGGTTAGAGGGGTATTACATAAACTCTAATTTGAGTTAAAAAACTATTTTTGCATGATTTGCATGTTTTTGTGAATTAAATTATCTTTATTACTAGATAACTAAAAAATCAAGCTGAGTTAATATGAGTGATTTATGGCTTTTTTCCATGCACCTCCAAAGCCCTAGATTTCTATAAATTAAGGCTTCAGCTCATCTCAAAGCATCTCATAATTTTGCAAGCTTACTTTGCCAAAGTCGTCTATGAATTGCACAACTATTTTGGAGAATTGGAATGACGAATCAAGGCTATTGTGAGATCAATTTGTTTTTTTACATTCATTTAGATTCATTTTCATATCATTGTTAGCTTACTTTGCATATTCATAGATCAATTTCATTCTAGCATAATTTCATATCAGTTTTGCATTTAAATCCTTCATTTAAGTGTCGTCTAGGTCACTGATCTCGATAACAATATGAGAACATCAATCTCACACCTATTAGAAGGCAGTAGATCACTTGGTTAGATTAGATTTCAATTTTGCACGATTTTGATTATAGCTAACCTCTAATGTTTTACTTAAGTGTTGTGTCTACAAATTAGGTACAATTTTCACACACACAGGTAAAAGTGAAAATGAATACTTAAAAGTCACTTTTTGACCTATTTAAGCCTCCCGGGGGCCTTGGAACCCTAAGGGACATTTATTCATAAGACATCACAAAGGCTTAATATTGGGACCGAAATTGAAATAGGTGATTTTTATCATCCAAATGCAGTAAAAATAGATTTACAATGCAAAGTCAACATTCAGAAGGCAAAAGTTAGAATGGTCAAATTGCAGTCAAATAGGGGCAAGAATGGAACAAAAAGTGATTTTCTTGATACAAATCAAATTTTATGCTGAGATATTATTTCCACACAAGTCAAACTTGGTCAAACTATGCTTCTGGGGCACTTTAATCGATCTAAACACCTTGAAAATTCTTTCCAATCGATCTATGCTTGATTCCAAATCAATTCAATCACTATAAATATTTTTAAATGCTTGAAACCAATGAGTTTATTTGAATTTGTTCCAATTTCGGTCCCGAGGGGGCATAATCATACCAAAATCCAATGCTTTGAATCAAATCCTTCAACACTAGGGGCATGACAGTTCTCTTCAATGAAGCTAAGACTGTTAATTTCAACTGAAAATTCTTTTCAAAAATCTCATATCGACCTTCGTTCAATCAAGCTCGGAGTCGGTGTTGTCAATTCCTATCCAATCAAGTTCAGAATTGATAGTTTTCAAATCAAGTAGAATTTTGTTCAATCAAGTTCGAGATTCTTTTATCGGTCTTTGTTCAATCAAGCTCAGAATCAGTAACATCAATTTGTGTTCAATCAAGTTCAGAATTGACGGCTTTTAAATCAAGTAGGATTTCATTCAATCAAGCTCGAAATTATCAAAATTTTAGAGTAGTTCTTGCTACTCTATAAATCTTCTGAATTACGCTTTGAATTAGATTTTATTTGAATCACTGTGCTGTTTGCAAAGCAATTCAAAGAGGGGAAAATGTAATCACCCAAAACTGGGCTAATAATACCTAAGGCCCTATTTGCCCTTAATTTGGTATGTAACCTTAATTATGCTAATTTGATCTTTGATTATTAGCATAAACTCCCAAAAATTCAATAAACCCCATCAAATCCTAAATCAAGCATTAATTACTAAGGTTTCAAGCAAAATCAAGGTTATTAACTCTAGGCCTATTTAGTTAATCAAATCCCATAAAATGCAAACGCTAGAGTTATTAATTAAAGAAATGCATAAATACCTCCTAAATCAAACAAAAACAACAAACACACTTTCATGATTAGGAGGGTTGCACATGGATCAAGGATCAAGCCAAGATGCATCTCAACCACTCTGCACAGATGCATCTCAACCGTTGAATCCCTTCAATTTCCTATAAAATAGAATTTTCAAAGTCTTCTTTCTTCTTCTCAATGTTGCTAATTTCTTCCTAATACTTAGACTTTTGATATGCTTATGAATATGAGGCTTCATAATCCATGATTATTGAACTCTCATTCTTGGAGGATCTACCCATTAATGCTTAGTTTGATAGTTATTTCCATGTTTTCAAGCTTTGTTTAATTAGCAAACACTTCAAATTGGGTTAAAATGGAAAGAATTAGGATGTCATATCTCATTTTAGTTGCATACATGTACTCTTGAATCTCTAATTTTAGTGTAGATTGTCACTATTTTAAGGGTCAAATCTGAGAGCAAACTAACCCTTATTTCATACTCACATTAATTAGAGAGAAATAGGATGTTTTTGCTTGTTAGCTTTTTTAATTGAATCCATATTTTTCTCTAACAAGTGATGTTATTATCCTATTGAAGTGTTGTGTTGCAGGCCATAAACTCACACACATAGGTAGAACCATGCCTCTCTAAACACTGTAATGTCATAACTATTGTTAGAAAGGACATAGATAACAAGACAATCGATGCAGTTACTCGATCTCAATCTCAGGCAACTCTCCAAGGACAAAACTTAGGTTCATCAAACACCTAGAAGGTGCCATTTAATCTTGCATCTGCATCTAAACAAATGACTACTTCCAAATCTTCCAATTCTAAATAATCCAAAGAGATATCATACAACATCATCCAACAAGTGCAACATACCAATCCATATTCAAGTTGCTTCGCATCTCTCCTACTCATCATGCATTTCTGGACAAAGCTCTAATTGGCTCTAATGTTCCTGAAGATCTTGATCTTGACAGATTCCAAACAATGGTGGGTCACTTGATGTCCCCTTAGTACATATCCTTTTTGGAAGAAGATGACAACTCATCAAGTCACCCACATAACTAGCCCTTGCATATTGACGTCTTAATCCAAAACCATCGTGTCACATGTGTGTTGATAGATGGAGGTGCTAGTTTGAATATCTATTCCTAAAAATTGGTTACACAACTGGGATTGTCTGAAGATGATATTGATCCTAAAAATAAGATAACCATAAAAGCATATGACAAACAAGAAACAAATTCCAAAGGAGTCATTGTGCTACCTATCAGGACAAGACCTATCATCAGAGATATCACCTGTCAAGTGCTAGACCTTCCATTGGCCTATAATATTCTTCTAGGAAGGCCCTAGATACATGAAATTCAAGCTATCCCATCAACATACCATCAATGTCTCAAATTTCCCTATGATGGAGTAGAGGTCACTATACCTGTAGACACATCAACATCTTGCAACGCATTGGAAGAAAGTGTAGATAAACTTGTTCCACATAACAGAGAATCTTCCATCAAATAATTAGACATAGCATCTACATCTAAAATGGAAGACCTATCAAAAGGAGTCAAGATCAAAGACACTAGCATGGGAGAGTACACAATGGAACCATTCCTATCTCTCACTTCTCTCTCACTTTCACCGAGATCTTATGGACAACCTTCTGAGAAAGCAAGACTGTCAACTAAAGAACCTCAGATTATCTTCAATGGAAGCTTTATCACAGAACAAGTGTCAAAAAAAGAATTTGATAAAGAGGAAGATGTGCTTTCCTGGTTATACAAGGATGAGTCTTAATCATAGATAGTTCAAAAGTGTGACTCTAAAACACCTAAAGTTCCTTCAAGATCATATGGACCAGGTCATAAGCTAATGTCCAAAATGGGATACATAGGAAAAGGACCTCTAGGAACAAGAGGAAAAGGAATCATTAGACCCATTGAACACTGTGGGAGAACAACCAAGGATAAAACAAGTCTAGGTTATCAGAAGAAACCTTTCCATCTCAATGGAAACTCTTCTCATGTGATAGAACATATATAACTAGGAATAGATAAAAATGAAGAAGAGGAAATACACCAAGAAGACAGTGATGACTCTGATGCCACATATGTTTTTCCCCTATGAACGCATTCCTCAAGAAATCTTAGACCTTCTCAAGGAGGAAAATGGACCAAAAAGAATTAATGTAGTAGACACACAAGAACCTACTACTGAACAAGAGATAGTCACCACACAAGAACCGACTGATCTTGAAAACAAATAAGAAGAAGGTGGACCTATCACAATAGCTAAAAATTTACACAACAGTGACTTTGAGACTGACTCCCATGAATATGAGTTCTGCTTGGACTCTAAAGGAAACCTTGCTTGGGGAATCCATCCTAATTTCACACATATTCTTGATTTTCCTAGAGATCTATACGAAGAATCAAATGACTGTGAATGGGGAATTGTTCCAGAAGAAGATGAGCTTATCATAGAAAAATACATAGATTTCATTCATCAACACGCACCTATGTCCAAAATGAGTCTAGAATGAAATGACAAACCTCGTGTGTCTAATTCACTCAACACTAACGTAGGATCCAACAATGACGTTGAGACGCTTAACAAACTAAACATTTTGAGTAGTAATATCATTCTTGAATTTGAGAGTCGGATTAGAACCAATGATGACAACACTGTATACATAAATACTATCTCTCAATTCTTTCCCACCCTTATTATTTAACATCCTGAGCTTATTAACCAAACATCCAATGATCCTAACCGAGAAATCCATACTTTCTGAATAGACTATGCTCTCACCTGCTACCTAAACACAGTAGAACCCATGATGACTTCCATCAGCAAACCTAGCATCAGTATGATAGAGTCAGATATCAAATATCTCAGTCAAAAGAACAAAAGTAAAAAGAAAAAGAGTTCTGAGGGTGAAAACCACTACGTGGTCATCTTAGAACCTAAAATAGTAAAAACAAAAGATGTATCCAAAGGTGAAAACCTCTCTAAGGTGCCTAAGGATGAGATATTTGATTTCCTTTCAAGTCATTTACAGGACAGATCTCCAGTATTGATAGAACCAACTCAATCTATCAATTTGGGCATAGGAGAAGAACCATAGTTGATTCATGTAGCTCAATCATTGTCAGAAGAAGAAAAACAAGCATTTACCAAATTCTTAATAGAGAAGAAGATCAAATTTGCATGGAAATATTTAGATATGCCAGGGTTAGATCCTAATCTCATCATGCATCATCTTTCTGTAGCTCTAGGAGTCAAACCTATTAAAAAAAAGTTGCAAAAAATGCATCCACATGTTGCACTCCTAGTCAAAGTTGAGCTGGAAAAGTTACTAAAAGCCGAATTTATCCGAGTCATTGATTATGTAGAGTGGATCTCAAACATAGTTCTAGTTTCAAAACCAGACAAATCTATAAGAGTATGCATAGACTTCATAAATGTAAATAAAGCATGCCCTAAGGATGAATTTCCACTGCCAAACATCAATATGATAGTGGACATGATTGCGAGCTTTGAAATTTACTCTTTAATAGATGGTTTCTCTTGATACAACCAAATCAAGAATGCTCCAGAAGATCAAGAGAAAACAACCATTACTTGTGCATGGGGTACTTTCTGCTAGAATGTCATTCCATTTGGTCTTAAGAATGCTAGTGCTACATATTAACGAGCTATGACATCTATCTTCCATGATATAATGCATCAAACCATGGAGGACTATGTTGATGACACCTTAGCTAAATCAATGAAAAGATCTGAACATTTAGCCGACTTAAGAAAAATACTAGATATAATGGAAAATTTTAGTCTCAAACTGAACCCTAAGAAATATGCCTTTGGTGTCACTTCAAGAAAACTTCTAGGGTACATTATTTCAAAGAAAGGAATTAAAGTAGATCTAGAAAAAGTCAAAGAAATCACGAAGATGAAACCCCCTAAAAAAATTAGTGAAAGGAGAACCTTACAAGGAAGGGTGCAATCAATCAGATGCTTCATATCTCAGCTAGCGGACATATCACAACCTTTCACAAAAAACATTGCATAAAGGTGTGACCTTCTCATGGAGCACAAAATGTGAGAAGAACTTCAATCATATCAAGCAATATTTGGCAAATCCTCCAATTCTCATGCCTCCTATTCAAGGGAAGCCATTGATATTATATGTCTCTGCCATAGATACATCATTGGGGGCATTACTAGCACAAAATGATGAGAATAAGGAGAGAGATATCTACTATATCAACAGAACATTGGTAGCTTATGAAAAGATCTATTCTATGATAGAAAAAGCGTGTCTAGCTGTCATCTTTGCATCACAGAAGCTGAGACACTACATGTTAGCTCATACTACACAATTAATGGAAAAGATTGATCTGCCAAAGTACTTATTGAGTAAAGCTATCATCACATGTAGACTAGTGAAATGGGTAATGCTATTGAGCAAGTTCGACATCGAATATGTTGAAAGAAAAGCTATCAAAGGATAATTTATTGTAGATCAGTTAGATGAAGCACTAATGTTCGATGATCAACCAATGCAAATGGAATTTCCTAATTCCTCTATTATGCACCTATCTTCTAGAACATGGTAATTATTCTTTGATGGATCCTACACATAAAATGAATCTGGAGCTGGCATATTGTTCATAACACCATAGGGTTACTCCATTCCAAAAGCATTTAGAATCAAATTCCCTTGTACTAGAAACATAGCTGAATATGAAGCTTTACTGAATGGTATGAAAATAGCACTAGAATGGAGAGTAACAGAACTACACATTCATGGAGACTCACAATTGGTCATATACCAAGTCAATGATGTATATCAAACAAAGGATGAGAAACTTGTTCCTTACAAGTGCATGGTAGATGACTTAAAGAAATACTTCATTTCTGTCATGTTTGAATAGATTCCTAGAATGGAGAACAAGGTTGCTGATGCTATGGCAACACTATCATCTTTACTACAGCAACCCAAACATGAGCTATGCTACAAGTTCCTGGTGGAAGCACTACCATTCGCTGCCTATGATTATC
Organism: Chamaecyparis obtusa; assembly: GCA_027943335.1. Lineage (NCBI taxonomy): Eukaryota > Viridiplantae > Streptophyta > Pinopsida > Cupressales > Cupressaceae > Chamaecyparis > Chamaecyparis obtusa. The sequence goes on along the minus strand of BSBK01010451.1, from coordinate 438,484 downwards.
TAGAAACCCGCATGATCTATGTGTATGAGAATTTGTACCTTCATAGGGTTAGTATTGTCAATAAATCAAATAGAAACTAAATTACCACAATATAGAAAATCTATTTAGCAAATAAAGGACAATGAAGCACTCTATGGCTCTCTAACTAAGAGTGTTAATGGTGAAGCTCTCAACAGGCCTCCATTAATGACAGTCATAGAATGATAAATGATTATGATAAAGCAAATGTTAACAATTAATTCAAATTGACATGCCAAATTGCTCCTAAATTGCCTTTCTAGCTATAAAATGCAAGAGGTTAGATGCAATTCTCATATTTGTGGATGATTTATGAGTGATTTATGTCTTTCTTATATAAGATTTGGCAAGGGTAGGGGGTGTAATAGAGTTGATCATGATTAAGCTTGAGTTGAGTCTTTGGTTCCACCCTTTGAAGACAATTTAAATATTATGTCCTCAAAGCTTGGGACAAGAAGACAAGATGAGTGGGCAAGATGCTCTTTCAAATTGAGTGATTGAGATTCATTTTGGCTTGATCCATGTGAGTTCTTTCCTTAAATCCTATTGGTTGAGGCTTTTTCCTCCCATGTGATGTTGAGAGAAAATAGGATTTAATTAACTAAATTTAATTATTTTGTTTAACAATGTGCACCCCTTGAATGAGTTAATTTGATTTAATTCAAACTAGACAATTAATTAGATTAATTGCACATTTATTTAATTTATCATGATTTGATAGGTTTTAATTGATCTTTTGGCTCTTGATTTTTAATTAAATTGAATTGAAGCTTGATTTTAATTTTGATTGGCTAAATGCTTGTTTGGATTCAATTGCCTTGATTTTGCCTTAGCTTTGCCTTGATTTTCCTTGATTTCTCAATAAAGTGATCTTGTCCATTTTTTGATGATTAAAAATGCCCCTCTTTGAGTCAATGTGTGAAGAATGTCGATTCAAACAATGTCTTGATTTTACTAATGAAAGGTCCTGATTCAACTAATAAAGGTCCTGATTTTGTCGATGATCAATTTGATATGCGATATGAGATATAGTTCTAATGATAGGATTAATTGATTTTGGTCCTCTGATGGTCAATCCAATGTTAGATTACTGATGCGATGCCTGATTTGATGTTGGTCGATGTTTGATGCCCCTTTCGATTGATAAGCAAAAAAATTTCTGATAAAAGATTACGCTCTGATTTGATGGTCGTTCCCCTGATTTGATGATATTGTTGATGATCTGATGGGTGCCATTTTGTGTACAATATTTTCTACCTTCACAGGGTTAGTATTGTCAATAAATCAAATAGAAACTAAATTACCACAATATAGAAAATCTATTTAGCAAATAAAAGACAATGAAGCACTCTATGGCTCTCTAACTAAGAGTGTTAATGGTGAAGCTCTCAACAAGGCTCCATTAATGATAGTCATAGAATGAGAAATGATTATGATAAAGCAAATGCTAACAATTAATTCAAATTGACATGCCAAATTGCTCCTAAATTGCCTTTCTAGCTATAAAATGCAAGAGGTTAGATGCAATTCTCAGATTTGTGGATGATTTATGAGTGATTTATGCCTTGCTTATATAGGATTTGTCAAGGGTAGGGGGTGTGGTAGAGTTGATCATGATTAAGCTTGAGTTGAGTCTTTGGTTCCACCCTTTGAAGACAATTTAAATATTGTGTCCTCAAATCTTGGGACAAGAAGACAAGATGAGTGGGCAAGATGCTCTTTCAAATTGAGTGATTGAGATTCATTTTGGCTTGATCCATGTGAGTTCTTTCCTTAAATCCTATTGGTTGAGGCTTTTTCCTCCCATGTGATGTTGAGAGAAAATAGGATTTAATTAATTTGTTTAGCCATGTGCACCTCTTGAATGGGTTAATTTTATTTAATTCAAACTATACAATTAATTAGATTAATTGCACATTGATTTAATTTATCATGATTTGATAGGTTTTAATTGATCTTTTGGCTCTTGATTTTTAATTAAATTGAATTGAAGCTTGATTTTAATTTTGATTGGCTAAATGCTTGTTTGGATTCAATTGCCTTGATTTTGCCTTAGCTTTGCCTTGATTTCTCAATAAAATGATCTTGTTCATTTTTTGGTGATTACAATCTACAACGTTGTTAGTCATGATTCCTCTTGCTACAAAAACATATAATCCTACCTTCACGACCAAATAATTCCTAATACCTTTAACCATCATGAAAAACATTATCTTATCCAAAATGCATCACATTATGTCATCATTGGTAATGATTTCAAACGAAGTCTAGATGGTACACTTCTTAGGTGTTTAGAACATGAAGAGTCACAACATGCATTAGAGGAAATCCATGAAGGTATTTGTGGATCACATTCCAACGGTTTAACACTAGCTCAAAAACTCATTAGGGCTGGGTACTATTGGCCAGACATGGAAAAAGAGGCCATAAAATATGTTAAAACCTGTCAGAAATGTCAAGTCCATGGAAACTTGATTCATGCACCTGGGAGAGACTTGATTCCCTTTACAACACAATGGCCTTTTCAACAATGGGCATTTGATCTCATAGGGGATATCTACCCTCATTCTTATAATGGTCACACCCATATAATCACAACAACAAACTATTTCACAAAATGGGTTGAACCAATTCCTTTAACACATGCCATGGGCAAACAAATCTCTATGTTCATACTGAATCATATCATTTATAGATATGGTATACCACACTCCATCATCATAGATAGTGGAGGCCAATATAAGAACAAGGACCTAGATTCCTTATGCTCTAAATTCAAGATCACTCAACATTGGTCATCCATTTACTATCCTCAAGGGAATGGAAAAGCTGAGGCATCCAACAAAAAATTATTGAAAATCTTACATCATACAGTCAACAAGACAGGAAGAGACTGGCATCTAATGATAAATCCAACTCTTTGGGATTGTAGAACAAGTATCAGAATGCCCCCAGGGGCTACTCCTTTCACTTTAGTATATGGGGCTGAAGCAGTGTTGCCTATTTTGGTTGAAATCCCATCACTATGAATCAGAATGCATCATATAGTAACCGATGATGATTACTGAGTGTCTAGGTTACAAGAACTTGAACTACTAGATGATTGCAGAAAAGCTACATATGATCATCTTAGAGTATATCAGAAAAGAATGTCTAGAGGCTACAACAAGAAAGTCAGACATAGAGAATTTCAGGTTGGCGATCTAGTCTTGAGAGAGAATACTAAAAATCAATCCCCTCGAGAAAGCAAGGGGAAGTTTGAACCCAACTGGTTGGGTCCCTTTGTTATCACTACTTCTTTTAGCTCTAGAGCCTATCAACTCTCAATGACTGAAGGAGACTAGCCCTGAGAACCAATCAACATTCTCTATCTAAATAAATTCTACGCCTAAGGCATTAAGTATATGATCAATGTCCTAAAAAAATAATAAAAATTATAAAAAGTCCTCAAAAAATGATCATCCTGGTGAAAACCTAGCAATAGGTATCTTGGTGATTCACAAAAAAAATCAAAAAATTTAAATAATACAAAAAAATTGAAAAGATGAAAAATACAAAAAAAAAAGAAGAAAAAGAAAAAGTGCCCTGGTGAAAAACCTGGTAAATAGGCACCTTGGTAGCAAAAATAGAATCTCTACCAAGATGGTGAAAAATTAGTAAATGGGCACCACTTGTATCAAAATGCTCCATCTATCAGTGCAATCTTTGTATTTCCTAGCTTTCAATACTGCTTTAGTTTGTACATATCTCCTGGTTTGCTTTTGCATCCTGTTTTTAATAAAGTTAGTTTGTTTTAAATAAAGTGTCTATATCCCATCAAAGTTTCAAACTTGGGGGCAACCAAAGTCTTATCTTGCAGTCCTCAACTACTTTAGAGAAGTCATAATCCAGTCAAGGTCCTTCAAGGCTGTATCTGAGTCAGTCTGTCAGTCTCCCTACTAGCAAAGGATTTTGCACCTTACAACAACACAAACAAACAATAACAACAAACTGAAAACAATCTCTATGACATGCTTAAATCTTCTTGTATGCTAACTGATTCACATTGAGATTTCTGCATATTCTGTCCCCTCGAGCTCTTCAATGATGTCCTTTACAAGATTTTGAGAGTGATGAATGGAGGCATAATCGTTTATTTGTCTTCTTCTTGTAAGTATGCATCTAATAACTTTGTAAATTTTGGATTGAATTGGTGTCCACTATAAGTGCCTCCATGACAATTGGATGGCTACCTGGATGCTTTAGAGAAGTTGGATCAAACTTTGTCTTTTTTAATGATTTCTTGCTCCTACTGTGAAATGAGATACTACCTAAGGATGTGAACGATAAAGGGTCACTGTAGGTAATTCACATTGGAATCAGAATGATCTCTACAACTGCTTGGTGTGTTTATATGCAAGGCATATTTTGGTCATCACAACATATATGTTTAGATGCTTATACAAATTGCTATATCAAAATGGACATGATATTCTAGTCATCCTGGCTTTTGGGCCTTGGTGCTTATATCTAAATTTGACATATCAAAATAAAAATCAATATTCATATGTTCATGGTTGCCTAACTAGTGAAAATTGTATTGATTATTTGGTGTTACCTAAAAATATTCAATGATGATAAAAACTGACAAATGATCAGTGACTAAGTCCTAGGTCTTGCATTTAATTTGCATTTGCATTTTGCATGGTTACATCTTTCTCATAATATGAATAAAGCATGATGTTTGAAATTCTCCCAAAATTTTCACTCAAAACACATCATAAGGACTGAACATCACATGAAGGTCTCCTTAAGCGATCAGAAAGTAGTCACCATTCTGGGTTATGCATCTGTTTTGACAATGACTGAGCACTTGTCCTCTTCATATACCTACAAAAATATCATGTGTATCACTGTATTTACATTCCATATCATATCATAGACATCTCATAATCCATTTGCATACATACATATGCATCCATAAAGCATACACATCAATCATACATTACATTACTGCTACTCAAAATTACATCATACAACACAATAGGCATAAATAGGAAAAGGTTGCACATTTGTTGGTCCATTCAATACTATCTTGCAGGTTTTGTTAATGGACATGTCATTATTGCATTCATTTATAGATGTCATTATTGTACTCTAAGTATTGATCATAATTCAAAGATTTCAAAATTCATAACTGATCATTACATTGTGCATTCAAACAGAATGTAATAGACAAAGTATCTTTTCATGTTTCATATTTCATATCAATAATAGAGTACATATGTAGAATTGAAAAAATGATTGAAGTATGGAATAGGGGTCCCATGCATTGCCTTTGTTGTTGCTATGTTGTCAACTGGTTGTCTACCAGGTTCTAGGTCGTCATGTCTAGGTCTTCATCTACATTTAGGTCTTTAGGGTTCATACCTGCATTAGAGAGAAAAGTGGTTAGATCCTATTGGATCTAAGAAATGAATGAGAAACAAATGACATACAATTTCAATCAAGTTTTCAAATCTTCATATCAATCTAGAAAATTAAATGCAAAAAGGAAATGTACACTAACACTCACTGCAAGGTAGTATGAAAGAGACTTGTTTCTGTAAACATGAAACCTTTTACTATTTATGATAATTTTGGTGTATGTTGTCCTTTTTATTAACCAGGTATCTAAATTTAAGGGACTTAGTGTTTCCAATTGAGAAACCTTTTTCAGATGATGAAGTGCCTTGGTAGATTAGTGAACATAATGGTCTGAGAATTGATTGATAAATTGTTTATTATGTTCACCAATCTAACCATTTCAAAAATGATGTTGTTTGAGAGCTTAACAGTTTATTTTTGTAGAAAGAAAGTTGATTGGTTTTCATATTCAGTCATAGAAAAGAGATGCAGATTCAGCTAGAATTTAAAGACAAAGTGCTACAGAAGGTGCCAAAGTTGCAAGCACTCAAAGATCAAGTCACATAATGTAGTTACATCAATACTAGTTCAATATGTCTTTGTTGATTTAAGAGGTACAAATTCAAGTGATGTCACTATTATTGCTGATTATACAAAGAAGTGTTATAAAATGTTTTACATTATGTATCTTTGAGTGTCATGAGCCCATGCTCGAGCTTCATTGATAACGAACAAACATTTTATACCTTATTGCAACGATTTAAAGATTTCATTTTCAGCATTGAGAAAGAATTATTTTTAAGCCTGGTAATTATGTGCCAGTAAGTCTTAGAGTGTTCTCACTTTTCAAGTTTGAAATTCATGTGCTAAGTGACTGTGCAATAAGAAAAACAATTAAATTGTAGTCAAGTGAGTTGAAAACAGTGGTCATGTTACTTGGACTTTGATACAGTGAGCTAGGTTTTGAATTCTGTCAGATTGTAAATTTATGCTATTGTATAGATTTGCATAGTAAAATACACCTACAGTTGAAATATCAAAAAGTGACAAATCAAACAAAAAGCAAGTTGTAGAGATATTTTTATCAATAGAGAGCATAAGTTTTCAGCATAGGTTCATGATCATAGGCAGTGTGATGGTATATGTTCTAAGAAAGGATGACAATGTGTTTAATAAAATCTGATAAATTCCTGGTGATATGTGTGTGCATTTATAATAGTAATGAAAAACTAGAGAACAATAATGCACATAAGCTATCAACAAAATAAACAACAGACATGGGAAAAATGAACTTATCTCTTTTGAGAAAGGGTCTTGTTTCTTTTAACATCATTCAGTCATGTTGTTAGTTAGCTTCCAAAGCCTGTGAAGCTTATGATTGAAAGATGTCATAGCTTTTAATGAAAAAATTGAATACATCTACCACATCTTTCAGTCATAATCTCATAGTTTTGATGTGGTGACTGAAGGAAAAGAGCTCACATGACTATCATTAAGTTGACAGAATAAAGAACATTCTAAATCATGGTACTGTCAAGGTGAAGACCAAGTCATGTGCACTGTCAAAGACAAATGTACCCACATCAGTAGGGTGGTGTATATAAAATATCTCATGCTAAATTCCATGGTCACAGTTCAAGTTCATAAACAGTAAGAAAAAATTGAGTTATGATAACTCACTATTTTATCACAGTTTGTTCATAGTTGATAACTTACCATGAGAAGGCCGAGTTGTTGTCAGCAGTGAACTCGTGGATCAAATTGATGGCCGAGTTTCATGAGTCACAACTATGTTATAACAATCATGATAAATAGAGGCCGAGATGTGTTTTAATGAAAGGAGGAGTCAAGGTTACAAAAGAAAGTTCACTGTTGTTTATCTGCAGTTGAACTTAAACAATAGTCTCAACTTTAATGATGATAGGCTGTTGTGTGTGAATGTTTTTCACCTTCATGAAATTAGGATTAATATCTAACAATCTTAGCAAATAAAATGGAAATTTAAACTAAGAATTGCATATGAATCCATGACATCTCATGGATCTCTAATTAGATGTGGTAAGTAGAGCTCTCAGCTTAATCTCCACAAGTGACACTTCTAAAATGAGAAATATGATACTAAAAATGCTTATTCTAGCTCGCTAACTCTCAAATTGATACAAAGATAATTAAAATGCTCTTAAATGCTCTTGATTTCTATGAAAATGACTATAATAAGGATTCTTTGCAAATGAATTTCGAAGATGATTATTTCTCTCAAAATGCCTCATACTTATAGTAAATTCCCAAGGGTAGGGGGTAGAGTGAATTAACCATGATTTACCTTTGGTTGAGTCAAAAACTTTGCAATGTTCATAAATGGGGGGAAAATTTAAATGTTTGTCTCAAAGCTTTGGACAAAAGGACAAAATTGAGTGGTTGAGATTGAAACTTTAAAATGAGTGATTGAGATTCATTTCTTTTTGAGTGATTTGTGTCTCTTTGTCCTCAATTTTCATTGGTTGCTCAACTTTGTTGAAAGATATTAGGATTTATTAAATTCAATTAATTAATTAAATTTAGCCATGTAAGGGATAGGTTCATTTTGATTTTTGCTTTAACAACTATACAATTAATTGATTAAAATCAATTATATAGTGCTTTTCACCCCTTTAAGCCTTGATTTAATTATTTAATGTCATTATTTGATTTTTCCTTTGATTTAATTGATTTTGTCTAACTTTATTTAATAAATGTCCATTTAAATTGATTTGATCATTTTTGATGAGAATTAGTACATTTTGATGATTTTGAGCCATTTTATTGATTTTAAAGCACTTTCCCATTTTTGAGTGTCTACAAATGCCCCTCTTTGAATTGATGTGCGAAGAACATTGATTCAAAGATTCTTTTAGTCCTGATCGCTTTTAGGTCCTGATTTACTGATTTGCTGATTTACCACTGATATGAGATTGATATGTTGCCTGATATGATATGCCTCTGATATGATTTGATAGATTGATATGCCACTGATAATGATACCAAAATTTTTGATGCCCCAGATTCCATTGATGTTCGATGCCAATTTGATACTCTGATGCCCCCTCAGAAATAAAACATATTGATTGTTTGATTTGAAATTTTTATGAAATTGATTTATTTGGTCCAATATGTTTTCATTTCTGAAAATCATTGATGATATGCCATGATTTACATTTTTGCCCCGATTGATTGATAGGTTAATATAGGTCAAAGTCAAAATTGCACCTCTAAATTAGGTCAAAATTAGCTTAAATAGGTTGAAAAACCTTGATTTACTATTCATTTTCACTTTTGACTTTTGAGATTTTACTCTGGTTTTGCTTAGATTTTCACTATGGTTGTGCCTATCAGAGAGCATCGGTTTGAGAGGAGTCATCGGTATTAGAGACCACCTGACTATGGAGCTCCTGTGAGTTATTGCTAACTTCCTTTTTGCATTTATTGCTTGTTTATAGTATTTATTGCACTTTTTTCATGTTCTTGCATTTTTGATTTTGCAAAATCATGCCTAGGAATAGTTAAATGCCACGTAGTCCTTTAAAGTGTCACATCCATGCTTTTTACTCATGCCTTCAAGTAGTAAAGTGTCGCTTAACAATAATAAACTCTCACTTGCTACAAATATTTTCTGTGTAGCAATAGAATTTTTCTTCCAATTTCCATATAGTTTTCCGCGTAGGAAACCCTTATTTTTAAATGACACCTAGGCTCTGTTAACTTCCGCCTAGCGTGATGAAGTGTCGCGTAATCGGTGAAATGACACGTAGTAAGAATAAAGTACCACTTTATAGATTTTTTGCACTGTGTAAGGTAAAATGCCACCTGGTAATGGGCAAATGACGCCTACAAATTTTAGAAAAAATTTCAAACTTCCAACTTGATTTTCTGATTAAAAATTTGATGTCGTTGACTGATCATTTGAATTCCAAGATAGTTTAGGTCTGTTGTAGTTTTAGCAAAACAATTGATTAATGATATCAAGATAGTGGTACCAATGAATGTTTGATTATGTCAATCTGATAGGATAAATCTGATAGGTAGGATACTGTTAGGTAGGACTTGATTAATCAGTGTGAAAACTGATAATGATAGGTAGAACTTAATGCTTCATTCTCAAGATACAAAGACATGAACAAATGGTACTGGGTTTGATTACTTTTGCTTCTTGATTCTGATTGACTTATGATAACTCATTGATATGGTATATTGATATGATTCTTTTGATTTGCAAAATAGGCACATTTCTGTAGGTTATATATACAGACCATCGCTTCTTGGGTGATCGATTTAGCTCAGGCTCTGACTCCGGTAGAATATTGAGTCATTAAGTTATGCGGTCTTAGTTTCCTCCTTGACATCCCGTGGTTTCAATTGAACCTTGGTTTACTTACCACAGTGGTAGAGCGATGGCACTCTAACCACAACACCTTCCACCTTCCATTCAAAGAGATGACTATTACACCTGAGGATGTATACAGATTATTACAGATTCCTTGCCATGGTGAGATGGTCTATTATGATTCTATCTATGATAGAACTATCTACAGATGAGTGTTTGGAGACAATACCATTGATCATGATACTATTACTTGGGCCCAGTTTGCTTCTTTTCCCACATTGCTAGTAGTTCTTGGTGCTTTGATTGGCAGTTTATTACTTCCCGACCATCAAGGTCATGGTTTCTCAGTTGGATGGGGTAGGATACTAGAGGATCTTCTTGCTCAGCCTTAGCACTTTGATTGGGGCTCATGTGTATTGGCACAACTTTACCATGATTTACATGAGGTCATCTATAGAGAGAGTGCTTCCTTATTGGTAGGTGCAGTGATTTTGTAGTTATGGGTTTGGGAGCATATTCCCATTACTAGACCTATTTTAGATAGGATTCGACCGTGTGGTTTTCCTTATGCTTTTCTATATAGCGGTATGGTTGTCCAGCATCATCTGGGAAAGACTAAGTATTGGCGCCGACAGATTGATGATCTTGATCAGGTTTAGTGGTGTCCATACATAGGATGTGAGCACTGGAGGGAGGATGATGATGAGCTCCCCTATATGTTTGCACCTTGATGGGTGATCGGAAAGGCTACGACTATTATGAAGCATTTTTTCTTTGGTTGAGTTTCTTGTCAGTATGGTAGAGTACAAGATATGCCTCAGGGTACAACACTATATGCTAGAGTCCAGGTAGAGAGATCCATGTGGGGTCCTCAGATTGATTATCAATTTGCTTGTGATTAGATTTCTCAGTTGGGTTACTGCAGATGGGATATGCTTGGAGGTATTGCTGATGCTGGTGTGTCTCATGAGTTTCAAGACTGGTGGGCTCAGAACAAATTTCCTAGATTTATAGATCTAGAAGAGCCTATCCTGGGTCATGATGAGAGATTTGAGGGTGATGATGATGACTAAGATGATGATGGAGATGGTGGGGGTGGTGGTAGGAGGAGACATCGAAGGTGATGAGCACAGAGAGGATAGAGAGCTCCTTAGAACATTGGGTGAGGATGAGATGGGCCATGGGTGAGAGGTGGACATGGTAGGGATGATCATGTAGCTAAGCTTGTGCAACCTAGAGCAACAGTAGGTGATAGGTAGCAGAGATGCCATAGACATTAGAGACAACAGAGACAAGTTCATGTAGAGGCTGCTAGACAAATTCCTGGGGGTATGAATCCATTGGTTTAGTTACAGAGAGTTGCCTTAGCATAGCAGGATCAGGATCAGGTACAACAGGATCAGGTTCTGGCACAATAGGTGCCTCCATAGGTTCATCAGTCATAGGATATGGGCTAGAGTTCATAGGTTTCCCCTAGTATTGATAGCATAGCATGGGATGTTTAGTTGATGAGGGAAGATATATCTACTGTTGTGGGCAGACTAGATTAGGTAGCTATTTTGATGTAGGAGTGCATGACTCATGTGATTTAGAGACCTAGCCTAGCAAGCACCTCTCAGGCTCCTCCTTCACAGGATAGACAAGATGACAGAGGTCCAGATGGATCTGGTGCTGGGGATGGATCTTGATGATTTGATTATAGATTTGATCATTTGTTGATGTCTCTTGTATCACGTTTCATGTTATTTGATCGAAACATTGATGTACCACTTTCATGATATTGTATCTTGATATACTGATGTACTGGATCATTTGATGAACACTTTATATGATGATATACTTCCTTGTTTCTCTTGATGAGTTTGTTATGAGATTATCTTTATATGCAACTATATGATGTTTATGATGCATTTTACTTGTGATTATGCTATGGATGCAACGTATCTCATTTATGATATAGATAGATGAATGCATTGATGAATGACTTTTTGATATGTTTTTTGTTTTTCAATGTATGAATGCAAAGTGTTTTATGGAGATGTGAATATGAATGCCCCTATGTTTTTTTGTTTTTGAATGGGTATGCAATTCTATCCTTAATTACATGTATGCAAATGATGTATGAGTAATGAACTTTTTCTTTCTCTTGCTTTTTTGATATATGGATAATGAATAATGATTAATGCTATGCATGAATGCAAAAGACATTTGATTTGAACCCCTCCCTCATTTCTTTAATGTTTTGACTAACCAAGATTTTTAATTTACCCCTTTGTCCTTGGAAAAATAACCATAAATACATGCAATTAATCTAACATGATAATGAAAGTAATCTAAAATGATAATGCAATTAATCTAACATAATAATGCAATGTAATGCAACTAAGTGTCACCAGCTTTTAGCAAAGAAATGACATGGAGATAAATTTTCATCATTGAGCAATTTGGGACTGAAAAGAAAGTACAACCATCACTGAACACATCATGATGATTTGAATACCACTTTTTTCACTTTTTGGTAGCCTCTTTGGAAACGAGTACAACCCTTACTAGTTGGATGACCAAACTATGGGAGTATGAATATCAGTTTCAATGGATTCAATGTTGCAAGTGGATTTTGGTATTAAGATATAGAAGATCTAAATAGCCAAGGTATCCATTTGTGTAAACAAGCAAAGGTTGATCCTTCATCTTATGGGATAGTCCTCGATGGTTCTTTGATGACCATGTCATTAGACAAATTTGCATAGGTTGATGAATCTTCCTTAAAACAATCACACAAAGGCAAGAAAATATCATGTCTCTTATCATCACCAATCTAGTCGAAACATCATCAATTTACATAAAAAGATGTGATAAAAGTCAATTCCAAAAAGATTATAAAAAATAAAGCTTCAAGTGTTTTGCAATGTTTCATGATTTTCAAAAGGTATTTCCAAGTATTCTGATATTTAAAGTGTTTGTCAATTTTTAATCCCGAATAATAAAGTCAATGAAGGCTCAAGGATCAAGTTGTAGGATCAAATACTTAGGTGTGAACAATGATATCCATCAAAGGTTCACAAAAATCTCTCTCTTCTAAAGCTTTGATAAGTTTCTCTCTGATGTGAATATAGCACTATTGAATCCATTTGGTACCAGATTTCCAATCCTCTTCTACCCCTAAGTGATAAATGTGATCGTGTGATGAACTTAGGGCAAATAGGCAATGCAATGATGCAACTGAAAAGCTTTATTATGACTATGTACAAATGATGGATGCAATGAAGGTTTACAAGTGGGATGATGGAAATGCAATATGTACACATGTGACTAGGAAATGACTTAAGGGAACAAAAGGCACTTGATTGCCAAGTTTTTACCTTTTGGGTCTTTTTCTCTTTTTTCACTACCAAGGCGCCTATTGCTAGATTTTCACCAAGGCACTTTTTTATTTTTTCATTTTTTTGTAATTTTTTCTTTTTCAATTTTTTTCTTTTTTTCTTTTCAAATGTTTTTGGTATTTTCGAGATCTCTTTGGCTATGTACAATAAATATGATGCTCCTCATCTGATACTCTTTATAGGTTCCCATCCCAAATGAAGACACAATGATGAATGGACCAAGCCAATTAGCCTTCCATTTTCCTTTCTTCTCTCTTTCAACTTGATTCTTTGGGTGTTATCTTAACACTAAGTCTCCTACCTGAAAGACTCTTGGTTTGATATGCTTATTGTGGTTCCATGAGATTCTGATTTGATATACTTTCAGGTGTTCATAGGCTTGTGTCTGGTGTTCTTCTAGCAACTCTAATTGTTGAAGTCTAGTGACTCTATAGTCTTCATTTGTTATCAACCCTTGCAATGATACTCGTAAAGATGGGATTTCAACCTCCAATGGTAGAACAACTTTGGCTCCATAGACTAATGAAAATGGTGTGGTTCTCGTAGGTGTCTGAATGCTAGTTCTATAGGCCCATAATGCCAGATTAATTTGCACATGCCAATCTCTTCCTGACTTATTTACCGATCTCTTCAAAATTTTCAAAATGTTCTTATTTGTAGCTTCGGCTTGTCCATTTCCTTGAGGATAATAAATGGATGAAGAGTGATGTGTGATATGAAATGTGCCACAAAGTTCATCCACATCTTTGTTTTTGAATTGCTTTCCATTGTCTGTGATTATGGAATGAGGGATACCATATCTGCAAATGATGTGGTTCAAGATGAACGTGGAAATTTGTTTACCTATGGCCATGATCAAAGGAACCACTTCTACCCACTTAGTGAAATACTTCATTGCGGTGATGATGTACTTGTGCCCATTGGAAGATTGTGGTTATATGACGCCAATCAAGTTAAATCCCCATTGATAGAATGGCCATGGTGTAACAAATGGGTGCAATTCCTATGCTGGTGTATGTATCATGTCACCATGATATTGACATTTTCTATATATTTTGACAAAGTGACAAGCATCTTTCTCTAAGGTTTTCCAGAAATACCCTAAGCGAAGGATTTTCTTGGCTAGGTTTAACCCGCTTGAGTGTGACCCACAAATGCCCTTGTGAACCTCATGTAAGGCTAACTTAGACTCCTCTTCCTCTAAACATCTAAATAACATCCTATCAAGACCCTTGCGATACAATGTTTCAGAAAGGATTATGTAACAGGCTGATTGGCATATGAAATTTCATTTTTGGGCTCGTGATTGGTCTAAAGGTAGCACTTGGTCTTTGAGATAGGTATATATAGGGCCATACCAAGGTGAGTCATGTCCATGAAGTAGGGAAACAATTTGGGTTTCGAAAAGGTCAAATGTCAGTTGTGCTAACTCTTCCACCAAGAATTCATACTTCTCATTTTGATCTGGTTTTTGAAGTAAGGAAGCCAAGGTTGCCATTGCATTAGCTGCTTTGTTCTTCTCTCTTGGAATTTTCTCAAATTTTATCAAAGCAAAATAATTTTTCCAAGCATCAATCATAGCCTTGTATGGCATTAATTTTTCATCTTTGGTATTGTATTCATCATTGACTTGATTGATTATTAGTTGAGAATCGCCATATACTTGTAGCTCGATGATGTTCCATTCTAAAGACATCTTGATGCCAATCACTAAAGCCTCATATTCTGCTATATTGTTTATGCATGAGAACAAAAGCTTGTAGGATTTGGGAATAGTGTACCCTTGAGGGGTAATTAATAATATATCGGCCCCGAAACCTCCTTGTGTATATGAGCCATCGAAGTACAACTTCCATGTCTTTTCTTCTATCTTTACAATTGTGAAATCTGAAAATTCCACTTGAATGGTTTGTGTAGAAGTCAATGGATTTTAAGTTAAGTGATCTGCTATCACTTGTCCTTTTATTGCCTTCCTATCCACATACTCAATGTCGAACACACTTAATATCATGACCCATTTTGCTATCCTACCGGTTAGGGCAGTTTTGCTTAACAAATACTTTAGAGGATCAATTTTGGCAATTAGCTTCACCTTGTATATCAACATATAATGTCTCAATTTTTGAGATGCAAAGACAACTTCTAGACAAGCCCTTTCCATGAATGTATAGTTAAGTTTGTATTTGATCAATGTCCTACTCAAATAGTAGATTGCTCTTTCTTTTCCTTGTTCATCTTTTTGCACCAAAAGCACTCCTAGAGACCTTTCGGTAGTGGATATGTACAACAACAATGGTTTTCCCTTGATTGGTGGCATTAGGATAGGTGGATTTATTAGATAAGTCTTCAATAAAGTGAAGGCTTGGTCACATTCTTCATCCCACATGAAAATAGTATCTTTGTGTAGCAACCTTGTGAATGAATGACATTTTTCAGCCAATTGAGAAATGAACCTTCTTATTGATTCTATTTTGCCTTGGAGAGACCTCATTTGGCTTATGTTCTTTGGAATCTCCATAACCATTATTGCTTGTAATTTTTCCAGATCCACTTCAATTCCTTTTGCTGAAACTATATAGCCTAAAAATTTGTCGGATTGGACACCAAAGGCACATTTTTTTTGGATTAAGCCTTACTTTAAATTGTTCCAACCGGGTGAATATTTTTTTTCAGAATTTGTAGGTGATTTTCTCTTTTGTGTGACTTTGCCAATATGTCATCCATGTAATCTTCTAAAAATGTGTGCATCATATTGTGGAAGATAGTTGTCATGGCCCTTTGATATGTGGCTCCGACATTTTTAAGGCCGAAGGGCATGACGTTCCAACAAAAGGTACCCCAAAGACATGTAAAGGCTATCTTCTCTTGGTCTTCAGGTGCAATTTTTATCTGATTATATCCATTGAAACCATCCATTAATGAGTACATGGAGTGACCTGCTGTCAAGTCAACTATTGCATCAATGCTCGGAAGTGGGAAGTCATCCTTAGGACATGCAAGATTCAAGTCTCAAAAATTCATGCATACACAAATGGATTTGTCATGCTTGGTGACTGGTACAATATTAGATATCCATTCAGCATAGCCTATTTCTCTTATAAATCCCACTTTCAATAATTTTTCTAATTCTGCCTTGACTAGGAGAGCTATATGTGGGTGCATTTTTCTCAACTTTTTTTTGACTAGCTTAACCCCTAGTTTGACATTCAAATGGTGCATAATGAAGTCAGGATCCAATCCAAGCATGTCAGCATAGGACCATGCGAAGTTCACTTGTTGTTCTTGGAAGAACTTGATGAAATCCTTTCTTTCTAAAGGTGTAAGTGATGCGGCCAAGTGTATAAATTTTGGATCCAATTCTATCCCAATGTTGACCTTTTCTGTCAGTTCTATGAGATTAGGTGACCTTTCTTCCTCATGTTTGGGTAGGTTATCCAATCTCTCTTCCTTTGGTGTCACAGTTGGGTTTTCACCATAGGAAACATCCTTTATCTTTACTTTTTTTGGTTCTAGTGCTGCCACATAGTGGTTTTCATCATTAGAACTTTTCATTTTTTAAATTTTTTTTTCATTTTTTTCTTTGGATTAAGAGATTGGACCCCTGCTACTTCTATCATGTTAAGTTTGAATTCATTGGTGAAAGAGGGATCAACCACATTAAGGTATTGGTTCATTGCTTGGTCATTTGAGAAATAGAGTAAGTCGCTTGGTTCATTTAGGTCCCAATCAATAAGGTCGGGGTTTATCAAGGATAAGGTTTCATTTGGCAAAGTATCATCAATTGGGTTTATGGACATGACTTCATTGGAGGGTTCATACATTGTATCATTTAGATCTATAACGTGAGCTTCCTTGAGATGGTCCATGGAAGAAGGATCAAAATCCTCTTCACTTGAGTCCTCAATGACTTCTATGAGAAATAGCATGGGAAATACAACCCGTGGATTAATCCTAACATTTGAATCATCTTCCTCTAAGGGGTCCTAAAATTCCTCTATCCATGGTCGATTAACGGGTGCTTGTCCTACATTGAGTTCTTGTATGATGGGCTCTTCATGCCTTAGAGCTTGTTGTTTTGGAACCTTAGCATAAGTATGTATGGTGACTACCTATTTATCATGGCAAGATTCATGGGATAAAGTATCCAATTCATAATCCTGGGAGTCATCACTATCTTCATCAGATTCTAACGTGTTCACTTGAGGATATGAATCATGCATTGGACTGGAGATTTCTCCTTTGTATTGGTATCCTACCCCTGATCTTTCTTCTTTTGCCCTCCAAGTAGGTTCAATGGGTTCTAGTAAACCTCTATTTCTTTGGTCTAAGGGTCCTCTTCCCTTGTATCCCATTTTCTGCATTATCTCAAATCCTTTCCCATATTGATCGGTTTGAATGTTAATATGCTGGATTCTTTCTACAGGAGTACTTGAGGTATCATATTCGTCATGATAAAGCCATTGAAGGACTTCATCTTCTTCTTTTTCAAATGCTGCTTTGTTACTTTATCTTACGAAGTAAGAGTTATACTTATGAGGTAGGTGTTCTTTTGATGCTTTCCCATGCATTCTTGGAGATGTGGGCAAGTCGAATAAGGAAACAGAGTATTCCCCTACTCCTTTGGAACTAATTTTACATTGCTTTTCAAATGTATCCATCATCTCACTCATTTTTTTATAGTTGTCCTTTTTAGCTTTATCCTTTTCTTCTCTGGTGGGTTTGTAAAGTACTATCTTTGATTTAGGTGCTTAATCTGAATCTTCATTTGGAGTTGGGCCCTCGTAGCTCACTTTTTCCTTTCCTTTAGTTGATGTCATTGAGATAGCTTGAGGAGGGTTTGAAGTAGCACTTAATGTTAACATGGGATCATCCATTTTGATATCTTCAATGGTGGCTCTTTGGATAATTCCTTCTCAATTATGGGGAATAAATAGCTCATGAAGGGGTTTAAGTGCATTTCTATATTGGAATAGATTTGAGTCCCCTCCAACAGTGATTTCCTCACCCATGTACATAAATTTGATGCATTGGTGGTATGTGGATGGAACCGCTTGCATCTTGTGGATCCATGGTCTCCCCAATAAAATATTATAAGTTAGCTTCATGTCCAATACTTGGAAATTTGTGTCCTTTCTAATAGGTCCCACTTGAATGGGAAATACGATCATGCCTTTAGAGGCTCTTTCAGCTTCATCATAGGCCTTTATGGTGATTCTTTTTGTAGGATCAATGCAAGACTCAGATAATCCTAAGGATTTGACAAGACTCAACATGTAGATGTTAAGACCAGCTCCCCCATCTATGAGAGCTCTTTTGACCCTATGTCTTTCAATCAAGACCTCTATATGCAATGGTAGATTTTGGGGATGGGTAATAGACATGTCATCTTGGTCTGAAAATGAAAGGCAATGAGGTGCAATGAGATGACCTACCATGTTTTGAAACTTCCCCTCCTCTAAGTTAGTAGGAACTTTCATCTCTACTAGAGCTTTCTCTAAAATTTCCTTATGGTTGGGAGATAGCTTTAATAGCTCCAAGATGGACATTTGTGCTAGAGTCCTTTGTAGCTAATCTACCAAGCTATGAGGTTTTACTGCTATAGAAGATTTCTTGATCACAATGTTGGATTGTGGAGGGCTAATAGGTTTAGGATCAACCCCTTGTAGGGTAATCCTTGAAGTCTTCCCCCTAGTAATAACATTAGATGTCTCTTTTTGGGGCTATTCTTTGATCACTATAGCATTCACAACATTATCATAGGGTGGCACAAAATTGATGTTATTGCTACTTTGTTTGTTTCCATTGGACAATTCCCCTTTGTCATGTTTATAGAAGGGTTGTTTGAAAGCTGTGTGGTCTTCATTGCTTTGAGGTCTATCAATGGTGATCATGCCACTATCAATCAAGTCTTGCACCACATTCTTTAGTTGTAAGCAATCATTTTTTGTGTGCCCTTGAATTCTATGGTATTCACAATGGCTATTGGCACTCCACCAGCTACGCTTGTTGTGTGGCTCATAAGGTTGAATGCTAGGTAGATTAATGGTATTGTTAGCCATGAGGGTCTTTAATGCATTTTTGAGGGGTTCACGCAAAGGTGTGAAGTTCCTCTAAGGAGTTGGTACCAATAATTTATCAGATTTGTTACTCTGATTATTTCCTTGGTTGTTACTATTAGCATTGTTGTTGAAAGGTGCCTTGGAGGTCTAGTTTGCATTATTCACCTAATTAGGTGTTCTTGTAAGAGTAAATGGAGTTATCTTCAAATTACTAGAATCCACAACTTCATCATTGACTACTCCCTTATTGTTATTCTTCAATCCATACCGATTATAGCTATTGGACCAATTCTTATTCTGATTATTGTTATTATTGGAGTTATTGTTGTTGGAGTTATTCTTATTATCTTTATACAATTTCAATTCTCCACTCTTAACCAACACTTCTTCTGTCATTACTCCATTCTCTATGAGGTCTTGGAAGGTCTTGGGGCATTGCATTCTCAATTGGTAGTTCATCTCTTTGCTCAAGCTATTAATGAATATATCCATTTTCTCCTTTTTAGGCACACTCCTAGGATACCTAGAAAATACCATCCTCCACCTTTGTAAGAAAGTGAGGAATGCTTCTCCATCCTTTTGTTTAGTATTACATAATGTTATCATTGTGACCTCATGCTTGATGTTGTATGCATAATGGGCCACAAATTTTGAAACTAGCTCTTCAAAGGTTTTTATGCCGGATGGTAATTTAGAAAATCACTCCATGGCCATACCTCCTAAGCTTCTTGGGAATAGTCTCATTAAATAGGTGGTATCGTGCATGAACTCCAAGCTCAATGCACAAAACTCCTATAAGTGATCTTATGGATTTGACGTTCCTTCATACTTGTCATACTTGGGAAACACTACATTGATCGGGAATGGTGCCATTACTAGACTTTTATCAAATGGGAACAGACACAATGCTTTGATAGAAAAGGGTTTACGAGCCCCACTTTGCTTGATTGTATCCAGTTGCATTTGAAACATCTTAAACTGCTTGTTCATGATGTCAATGGTACTCTCTTCAACTTCTGGTGGTCTAAGTTGATTCACATCATAATCTCATGGAAGCTTAAGACCTTCTCGGGCTAGGTCCATGAAATACTTCTCTTTATCCCTTGCCATTGATTTTTCCATGAGTCTTATGAAATAGGGGTACTGAATGGCTTCATCAACCTTGTCATCGGTTGCATCATTGGTAGTTGGTTTGACATTAGTTCTATGGTTAGTGGCATCAATCCCTTGAGTGTTTTGATCTGCCCCTTCACTATTGGTATTACCTTGATTATTCGTGTCAATACCTCCATTATTTGCATCACCTTGGTTGTTCGGGTCAATGCCACTATTTTTGTTATTACCCAAGCCATCGTAGTACATCATGTTGTCTTCCACTTCTTGTTTGGGCAATTTTTGGGGTACTCTTGGAGTGGTAGAAGTGTCACCTGGGTAAGGGAGCTCTTGTCTCAAGTAAGTTCTGTCTACTTGCAAGGTTTTCTTGACATAGCAAGATCTAGTAAAAGCAAGCATGAACAAACCACTTGGAAAATAAGAATCAATCACGCCCATGGTCAAATCCTTGTGAAATTTTCAAAAATTATGTAGAACCAGGATTTACGACTAGGCTAGATATTGGAACAATAAGAACATGAAAAAGGGTATCTGAATATGTGATCAAAATTTTTTGAACCCTCGGTAAGTACTCCTTGTTTTCCCTTCTTTGGTTCTGGGCGTCACTTGCCTGAGTGTAGGCGTGACTTAAAGTATCGTACGCGTGAACTAGAATTGAGTTAGGTGGCACGCTGTAGGTATGCAGGTGACACTTGACTATTGATAGGTGTTTTTCCAGTGTTTTTAGGTGTCACTTGATATATCTAAGGTGTGGCTTGACGGTTGATACACATTTTATGAACAGTCACAGGCATGACTTTACTACTAACAAACATTATTTTTCTATGCACTTGCGGCACTTTGTTGACCAGGGTGTAAATTTTGGATTTTAAAAATTGCAAGATCAGTTTTGTGGAATTTTCTCATTTGAAAATGGAAGACAATCGCAACACACACATCAATTTTTAACCGTATCCCTAAAACACACTAAAGTGTATATTCTTGATTATTTTCCACAAGTATAGCACAATAAAGAATTCCAAGAAGCCTACCTATAGTCAATTTTGGCTTTTAAAATTTTGGCTCTATGAGGTAGCTTTCTATTTATCAGGTTTTTATTGAACAAATCTGTTCTAAACTATGCCAAGTTCTTATACCCACTTGCGGGCTTCCCACACACACAAAAGCACAATTTGGCACAATCTGTGAGGACTACTAGAGGAAGTGAAGACACTTGTACACAGTCTAGCCACTTCCCTTTTAAGGAAAAGTTTATTTTTATTATAGTGGGTTGGATATTACCGTAGCAAAGGCAGTTGTCTCCCACTTGGGTCATTCCCTCCCACCGTCCTCATAAGGAAAATCTCGGGAGGCAGGCCCTCTATTGCTCTATTTTAACTAGCATGTTCATATAAAGCAAGGAAATGAAATTAAGAGTAAGTTTTTGGGAGTTTGGTTCACCTAAAAGGTGAAGAGCATATCCCTAACTTTCTTAGTTTCCCAAACACTCAAACAAAAATGTTCTTTTTCAATCTCATAACAAAGAGATTCTTATAATTGAGGTGTTTGGTCAATTCCTTATTTTAATTAAGCTAGATTCAATGAATGCCACAATTTAAGCAAGTGCAAGCTTGATTCGATGAATACCTTTTCCCTTGTAGCTGGCAATGGCTAGACGCTTTTTTGTGATTTTTACCTTTTATCTTGCTTTTACTCACCTAGTGGTGATCGTTCCCGCTCCCTCCTCCAAAAACTTAGTCCAACGCAGCCATTCAAAATGAGGGGAAACCAAATCAAAATGGATGAAGAAAAGAATTATGTATTGAACATTAAGCACCTTATTTGTAAATTTTTAAGGAAAAACTTGAACTAAGGATTAATATCTAACAATCTTAGCAAATAAAATGGAAATTTAAACTAAGAATTGCATATGAATCCATGACATCTCATGGATCTCTAATTAGATGTGGTAAGTAGAGCTCTCAGCTTAATCTCCACAAGTGACACTTCTAAAATGAGAAATATGATACTAAAAATGCTTATTCTAGCTCGCTAACTCTCAAATTGATACAAAGATAATTAA
The DNA here is from genome assembly GCA_027943335.1 of Chamaecyparis obtusa. Lineage (NCBI taxonomy): Eukaryota > Viridiplantae > Streptophyta > Pinopsida > Cupressales > Cupressaceae > Chamaecyparis > Chamaecyparis obtusa. The sequence continues at coordinate 416,104 of BSBK01010451.1, read as the reverse complement.
AATGCTCTTAAATGCTCTTGATTTCTATGAAAATGACTATAATAAGGATTCTTTGCAAATGAATTTCGAAGATGATTATTGCTCTCAAAATGCCTCATACTTATAGTAAATTCCCAAGGGTAGGGGGTAGAGTGAATTAACCATGATTTACCTTTGGTTGAGTCAAAAACTTTGCAATGTTCATAAATGGGGGGAAAATTTGAATGTTTGTCTCAAAGCTTTGGACAAAAGGACAAAATTGAGTGGTTGAGATTGAAACTTTAAAATGAGTGATTGAGATTCATTTCTTTTTGAGTGATTTGTGTCTCTTTGTCCTCAATTTTCATTGGTTGCTCAACTTTGTTGAAAGATATTAGGATTTATTAAATTCAATTAATTAATTAAATTTAGCCATGTAAGGGATAGGTTCATTTTGATTTTTGCTTTAACAACTATACAATTAATTGATTAAAATCAATTATATAGTGCTTTTCACCCCTTTAAGCCTTGATTTAATTATTTAATGTCATTATTTGATTTTTCCTTTGATTTAATTGATTTTGTCCAACTTTATTTAATAAATGTCCATTTAAATTGATTTGATCCTTTTTGATGAGAATTAGTACATTTTGATGATTTTGAGCCATTTTATTGATTTTAAAGCACTTGCCCATTTTTTAGTGTCTACAGCTGTAGTTATGAGCTCAAGCCGTGACTCATGGTTTTAAAAAGTTAGGCCCAACAATAATGAATTCATAGTCATGACTTTTCTTTGTATACAGTCAAGAGAATTAAGAGAACACCAGTCAAAAAGCCGTGACTGTTATAATGGAATGAGTCCAAGCTCGTGGTTCTAAACCCGCAAGTAGAAGAAACCCAATGGAGTCGTGGTTGTGTGTATTCAGCAAGAAAATTTGTAGTCATGCTGAGAGTTACAATGTAATGAGTTTGAAAGACATAGTTCAAAGGGCTTGTAAAGCTAAAAAAATCATACATAAATCTTGGCTATAATCATGGTGAGTTCAAAGTCACAAATAATGACTGATATCAAAAACCCACATTGCTAAAGCACTAGCATAAGCCACGACTTTATTCACAGGAAAAAATATGAAAACAAAAAGTCACAAGCCGTGACTTATGCTAGATTTAAATGGTGCCAGGTTTGCATCAAAGTTGCCAAGCATACTTAAACAGAGGTAAAGCAATCAATCACAAGTTGTGACTGTTACAATAAATAGAGTTTTGAGCTCATGGTTAGACTCATAAATAAAGGATAATACTCAATAGAGCCGAGTTCTTAGACATTTAACAAAGAGGTAAGAACCAGTCATGATTCGTGACTTGCATCCAAAAAACTCACAAGTCCAAGATATTTTCATAAATCATGGCTTTAAAACAAAACAAAGAGCTCAAAATGCATCAAGCTGTGACTTGCAAAAATGGGAGTTATGTCAAGTCTCTGTTTTGCAGAGGAAAGAGTTGGTGGAAGATGAGAGCCATGTGAATGAAAGTATCAATCAAATAAAAAAGAGACACAGTGGTTACCTTGATTCGAGGCCGAGAAGACTCTATCATTCAAAGCCATGCTCGATTGCAAATGAAGACACAGTAAGTTACCCAAATCAAAAGTCAAGCATGATGAATCAAGATTCCAATCAACAATAAGTAAGCCCGAGCTCCATAATGCAGAGCTCAACATAGAATGCACACCAATGAATAAAAATCAACAAAGAGCTTGACTTTCATCTATGACAGACCGAGGTTCATAAAATTTCTCCAGAGTAAGGCTAGGGTTTGCAGAGATCTTCTAGTTTCTTCTTTGTGAAGACAGAGATAAGTGCCAATTTCAAAAAATCACTAAGGAGTCTATGAAATTTGGAGTCCACCAAGAGAAATGCATTCAATGCATTTACTATAGATGTACATTCCTGCAGTCTTCGAAAACCACCCAGTGCCACCTCATGTCTCTACATTCGAAACATGCTGCAAGTGGGTCGAGTGGTATTTTACCATTCCCCTCTTTGCATTTATATAATTAGTGTTTTTTCCTAAGTGGTGAGGTATGGGTTATTTATTTAATGTTGGATTTTATCCAATTTTGAGGAAATTTAAAAATTGGCAATATTTTGTAAAAGGATTTAATCCTTATTGTAAGGCAATTTTTTGGGCTTTTAAGGTGGAGTTTTCATAAGTTGGATTTTGGGCTTGATTTTTGGCCAAAATTAGGGCAATTTGTAGAGGGATTGGCATTTTTGAATTTAGAGCTTAGGCATACTATAAGATTGATTTTGATGATAAACTTTAGAGGTTGCGAGTTTGGGAGAGAGGCTACTAGTGAACATATTATTACTAGATGTTTTTTAAGCCATTTTTGTAACCACATTATCAGATTTGTGAGAGAAATAAAGCAGATGCTCTTTGGTCCATACATTTTTGGAGTTTGATTTGATAATCCTAGTTTCATCTTTCTTTACAAGTGTTGTTTTTAATTGTAATCCAAAAGAAGTGAATGTGTGTTTGTTCCTTCCTGAGGAAATCAGTTGCTTTCTTAAACCTTGTATGGAAGACGTTTGTTGTTAACTGTTTGAACTATTTGTGATTTAATCCTAATAGTGAAGCCTGTTAGCCTATATGTTGAGTAATGATTTGAAGAGTCAAGCATTTGATATATGATTTGAGCTATTATTTTGTTCTCCCAACAAAGTCTGAAACCATTTTTGGTGTATTACCCCAATTCATTTCAGTTTAAAGGTTCTTTCTATCCCTTTTCTTATCAAATTTTCAATTATGTGGTGATATTTCATATTTAATAGGAACCGGCCTAGAATTCAGAGATTCCTCCTCATTCATAGTCTACCCACAACTAGAGGAGGTTTCCATTGTCAGGATAGAATTGTTGTGTAGCCTTAATGCTTGAGTCAAGATAACAATTCTAAGCCTCAAAATTTTTTGGCACACCTGGTGGGACACAAACTGCTTCTCAGTTCTGAGTTACAATTTTTTATGGTTGTTCTTGATTCAGTTTTAGATTTGAGGGGTTTTTTTTGATGAGTAGAACTCCAACAAGATCAAACAAGGAGGGATTTGTGTACCAGGAATTATAGTAAGGAAGAAGGGGAGGAAGATTATCCAGAGGAGGAAGAACACTTCAAGATCCAAGAGGTACTCTATTGAATTCTAATTTTTCATCATTTGATAACCCCATTTTTGAAGACCAGGCTGCATATTCAGATGAGCTTGAAGTAATTATTGAAGAACTTAGTCTTCCTGAGGATCTAAGTTTTCCTAATCATTCTAGATCAGAATTACCAAGTTTTGAAGATTTACCTAGAGATAATTCTATTCTTGGAGCTTCTACAAGTGGAACTGCAACAACTCCTCAGAATTTGAAGACATGTCAAAGGAAGGTAATTCAGCCTACCTAGCCTTCTATAACACCTGCCATTCAACAAAAATCTCCTCCACATCAAGAAATGGCAAGAAACCTTCCTTTTGTTCCTTTGATCAAGGTAGTCCTTTAAGGATTGCAAATCACAATGATATTCCATTGGCTGCTTTGAAAAGCTTGCCAATGTTTACTGGAGAAACACATGTGACAACTATTGAGCATATCCGAGATGTTGCAACTCTTTGCAATGTCCATCATATCACACTTGAGGATGTAGCTTTGAAGCTATTGGCTACATCACTAAAGGGTAAAGCCCTTTATTGGTTCAGAACTCTCCCGGTGGACTCTATTGCTACTTGGGACGTCCTAGGAGAAAGGCTGTCTAAATTTTTTGAGGAAAAATCTGATAACTTGTCTCTGGTTGAGCAATTAACTACTATCAAGAGGGCTCCACAAGAGGAGATGAGTGATTTCAATCTCCATTTTCAGAAGACTTGGAACATAATTCCTGTTATGGTAAGGCCTTTAGCTAAATATGCTTTCTTGTATTGTTTGAAGAGTTTAAATAGTGATATCTTTGTAATGATTCAGTCTATGGGGGGAGTTTCTTTACCCCAAGATTTTGATACTGCTATTAGGGCAGAAAATAGTCTTATCCAGGTAGGGAAGATAGCTCCTAGACTACCTATGCCTTTCTTTCCTAATATTCAATCCAACATGCCATTAGTCGTCCCACCATTATCTGTTGTTCCATCATTTAAAGCCACATAGATAGTTCCTATAGCTCCTCTGAATGAATAATAGAGTATTAAGTATAGTCAGCCAAAGATAGAGAATTTACTATAATCTTTTGGAAATGATTTAGTCACCCTTAAGAGGAATCAAACATAGATAAACCCTACTACTCAAAATCAGTTTGCTGGTCCCTCTTCCCAATATCCTAATCAGCCTAATTATTAGGCCAATAGGCAACAATTCCAAGGTAATACTAATGAAAATAGACAGAATTGGAATGTGAGGCCAAATAGACAATACAATCCCGCACCTCTTAATACTATTAGGGATATTGTTGCTACGCAGAATAATATTGCTACTAACTAGTCTTTTCCATGCAACGAACCACATGACCAGTCTACATGTTCTAATGGAATTCTTAGCCAAGCTCTTATGGTCCAAAATGCAATGAATTCACAATAGAATGTGTTTGTTGAGGAGGTACAACAACAATCAGATCAGACTTCTACGGATACTGGTTTCCTAAACTGGCAAGAGGAAGAGTTTTGTGGTCTAAATGAAGATTCATTAATTGCAGCAAATACTAGAGCAAAAAAGAGAGCTCTTGAAGCAGATCAATCTACTGGTAATGTACCTTCTTCACTAGTTTCTATTCTAAAGAATCCATCAATTTCATCTAATAAGGATCAAAATCAGAAGAGTGCTGATCAAGGGTCTCCTAGATCTTCACACAAGGTACAATTTTCTATTCCATTCAATGTTGTTGATACTATGAAGAAAACAAATGTAACTTTGTTTGCATGGGAGACTTTATCTATTCCAGGACAGATTGAGATTTTAAAATAAGAATTGTCCAAGTTGGTAGTCAGCACGCAGCAAGCAGTACAACAACCACCTAGAGTGGTTATGACTAATTCTGAGTCTCCTAAGGCTCAGGAAAAGGTACCAAAAGAAGAGAAAAAGCCTTCTAAAGTGCAGTAGCCAGCAATACCGGAAGTTAAAAAGGTTGTAAATATGAAACAACCAACAGTAACAGTTGACAAAAAGCCAACAATTATTCAAAAGACATCTGAAAAGGAAGGTAAGAAAGCTAAAAATGATAAGCCTCCTTTTTATGTCTCATTGATTATTGGAAACAAATTAGTGCATAATTGTATGGTAGATAGTGGTGCAACCAGTACTGTCATGCCTAAGAAAATAGCAGATTTGTTGAATTTAAAGTATGAACCTCTTGAGAAAGGTGTAGTCCAGCTTGATGGAACTTCAGTTAAGACCTTAGGGGTCATTAAAAATACAAGTTTGACCTTACACTCCTATCCAAATTTGTCAATTCCTCAAGATATTTATGTTATAGACTTGCTGACATATTTTGCTATGTGCTTGTCCAGAGACTTTACAGCCAAAATAGATGGTTATTTTTCATCAGATTAGTCACGTTTATACTTCAGAACTAGATATGGTACTAAGGTAACCATAAAATCAAAATTGTGGGCCAAAGATCACATAGAGCCTTACAATCTGAGTCCCATTAATGCAAGCTATGTGATCATGGATCAAGATGAAATTCCATATTTTTTAGCCTATAACACACAAATTGAAGCATATTTAGACATTATTTTAAATGAATGGGATACTAGAGATGATCAAAATAATGATATGTTTGATGCTGGTTTTGGGAACTATATGATTTTAGAATTTGATTTAGTTGTGCCTAATTTGATAAAAGATCCAGAATCTGAATCTGGTTTATCTAACTAGTTATGGGATTTGTATTTTGATGGATCAAGGAATAAGGATGGAGTTGGTGCAGGGGTTATGCTAGTTTCACCTAATGGTAATAAGTTTTATGTTGCCTACAAGTTATTTTTTCCTTGTTCTAACAATGTGGCTGAATATGAAAGTTTGATTCAGGGATTAGAGTGGGCAAGATTGAGAGGAATTAAGTGTTTGAGGGAATTTGGTGACAGTGAGCTAATAGTAAAGCAGGTGAGAGGTATCAATACTATAAAAATGATCTTCTAAAGATGTATAAATATAGAGTTTCTAACATTCTAGATGAATTTGATGCTTTCAACCTGATTTCAATTCCTAGGAGGGAAAATCAACATGTTGATAGGTTGGCTGGTATTAGTGCTCATGTTTCAATTACAGAAAATAAAGGACAGATTTCAAACCAATCACATGTCAAGATTATTGTTAGGCCATCTATTCAAGATAATAACACTTATTGGCATGTTTTTAATACTGATGAACATATTTTAAGTTTTTTTACAGAGACAGATGTTTTTTCAGCTTCTAGAAATAACAAAATCAATCAGCAAATGCAAGACTAGATTATTCAGTTGAAAACCAACAAGCTTCCAAAGGGATTGGTCAGCCTGGAATCAACTTTTAACTCTGATGATCAGTTTAGGAAAGGTAAAACCACTGATCAAAGAAGATCATTATGAGGAAGTGGAAATATTTAGAGATAAGTGGTTAAAGGTTGGTAAAATTAATTCTCCTGAAGAAAAAGAGTTGTTTATTGATCTTTTAAGAGAATATAGTGATGTTTTTGCATGGGATTATGCTGATTTGAAAGGATTTGATCATCAATTGACCCAACACACTATAGAATTAGAGCCAAATGCTAGGCCAATTAGACAAAGGCAAAGGCCCATAAGCCCCAAGTGAGAACCATTAATGTTGAAAGAACTAAGAAAACTCTTGGATGGTGGTATTATATTTCCAATCAAACATACATCCTAGGTTTCTAGCTTAGTTCCAATAAGGAAAAAGAATGGAGAGATAAGAATTTGTGTAGACTTTAGAGACCTCAATAGGGCATCTCTGAAAGATAGACACCCTCTTCCTTTCACAGAATAGATTTTACAATATGTGTCAGGTTCTGAGAGATTTTCTCTCTTAGATGGCTATTCTGGTTATAACCAAATTTTAGTTAAAGAATTTGATCAGTTTAAGAGAGCTTTCACAACTAAATGGGTTACAATGGCTTATAGAAGAATGCCATTTGGTTTATCAAATACTGAGGCCACTTTTCAGAAAGCAATGGACATGGCTTTCAAGAACTTAATGTATAAATTTGTTCTAGTATACCTAGATGATGTGACAATTTACAACAAGGTTGCAAACCAGCACATAGATCATTTGAGAAAATTTTTTCAGAGGTGTAGAGAGTTTGGGATTTCTCTTAACCCAAAGAAATATATTTTTGTAGTTCATGAGGGAAAACTGCTAGGATACCAGGTGTCTAAGGAAGGTACAACTATTGACCCTAAGAGAATTCATGCAATTCTAGAACTTTCATTGCCTAAACACAAGAAAGGATTGCAGAGTTTTATTGGGAGAATAAATTTTGTTAGAAGGTTTATCCCCAATAGTGCAAACCTATTGAAACCACTGATTGCTATGCTTAAAAAGGATGTCCCTTTCAGATGGACTGATGAGGGAAAGGAGAATTTTGAATTGATAAAATAGGCTTTGTCTTTTGCCCCTACTCTTGTTAATCCCAATTTTACTAAAGACTTTATTCTATATGCTTATGGTGGTTTTGATACTATTTCAACAATGTTGGTTCAAAAGAATGAAGAAAAACATGAGCAACCCATTGCTTTTTTAAGCAAAGGTATGGATGATTATGAGAAAAGGTACAGTTTTGTTGAAAAACATGTATTAGCTATTATTAAGGCTTTGAAGAAGTTTAAACATTTGATTGCCAGAAATAAAGTGCATTTGATGGTTCCACATCCTAGTATTAAAGAGTTTTTGTTGAACAAGGATGTTAATGAAAAGAGGGCAGGGTGGATAACAAGAGTTATGGAATATGATGTTCAAATTCATGTGACTAAGTTGGTTAGAGGCAAAGGCCTTTGTGCTCAGATGGAAGAAGAAGAGGATCAAGCTGAAACTAGTAAAGAATCTACCTTATTTCAAGGTGATGTTGTATTGTTTAATGATCCTACATCCTAGTTTTCATATATGACCAGATTCTTGCAAACTGGACAATGTCTGAACAATCTTGATAAGGCAAAGAAGAGGTATTACAAGTTACAATCTATTCCCTATGTTCTTATTGATGGTATACTTTATAGCAAAGGTTTTTTTGGAATGTTTCTTAAATGCATTGATTCAGTAGATCAAAGCAGTATTTTATCTGAATTTCATGATGGATCTTGTGGAGGACATTTCAGTCCTAAAACTACAAACTAGAAAATACTAAGGGCTAGCTATTATTGGCCTAATTTATTTAAAGATTCTTATTCTTGGGCAAGAAGGTGTCAGAAGTGTGCATTATTTGCAGGAAAACAAAAGCTGGTAGCATTGCCATTAAAACCAATTGTGGTAGATCATCCATTTAAAAAATGGGGAATGGAATTTATAGGTCCTATAAATCCTAATTCTAGTGTAGGTCATAAATGGATTTTGACTACTACTGATTATTTTACAAGATGGACTGAGGCCATTGCATTAAAAGAGGCTACTGGACCTTCTGTGCTAAAGTTCTATGAAGATATTGTAACCAGGTTTGGAGTTCCTTAGTCAATTATATCTGATAATGCTATGGATTTTGTTGGTTTAGCTATTATAGAATGGGCTATGAAAAATAGGATGTATTTAAATACTTCTTGTAACTATTATCCTCAGGGTAATGGTCTTGCAGAGTCTACTAATAAAAATTTGATCAAAATTATAAAAAAGACTTTGCAGGAGAATAAGAGAGATTGGCATTCTAAATTGAAGGCAGCCTTATGGATGGATAGGATTACACCTAAAGAGGTAATTGGGAACTCTCCTTATGTTCTAGTTTATGGTAAAGAGGCCAGGTTTCCAGTTTCTTCTAAATTTCTAGCTTTACAGCTGGCTGATCAGATGTTGCTATTTGAAGAGGAAGATCCTCTTAAACTAAGGTATATGATTTGTTACAGCTTGAAGAAGAAAGGAAGAAGACATTGGATTTGATGGAACTAAAGCAAGCATAGAATAAGAGGTCATTTGATAGGAAAGCTAAGTCTAGAGAATTCAAGGAAGGTGATCTAGTACTCAAGTGGGATGTGCTAAAGAGCAAGCTAGGGCAACATGACAAGTTTGATAATTTTTGGTTAGGCCCTTTTGTTATAGAAGCCTGCAAGGAGAATAATGCTTTTCAGTTGTCCACAACTGAAGGAGAAGATCTAAAAATTCTAGTTAATGGAATATACCTCAAGCTTTGCTTTGAGGGTTAGGATAGGTCCAGTTTTTAGTTCAACAAGTGTTGTCCAAGCACTAGGTCTCTAGGTTGCATTGAGTCTAGTTTAGGTGCATTTTTTAATTTCCAATAAGTGGTTGTATTCATGGTTTTAGTTTTCCTAACTTTGTTTCCCTATGATAAGTCTACAAGTCATGTCTAGCAGGCAGACATCCAGGAGAAGTCACCAAAATTTATACTAAAAATTACAGCATACAACACAATAGGCATAAATAGGAAAAGGTTGCACATTTTTTGGTTCATTCAATACTATCTTGTAGGTTTTGTTAATGGACATGTCATTATTGCATTCATTTATAGATGTTATTATTGTACTCTAAGTATTGATCATAATTCAAAGATTTCAAAATTCATAACTGATCATTACATTGTGCATTCAAACTGAATGTAATATACAAAGTGTCTTTTCATGTTTCATATTTCATATCAACAATAGAGTACATATGTAGAATTGAAAAAATGATTGAAGTATGGAATAGGGGTCCCATGCATTGCCTTTGTTGTTGCTATGTTGTCAACTGGTTGTCTGCCAGGTTCTAGGTCTTCATATAGAGGTCTTCATCTACATTTAGGTCTTTAGGGTTCATACCTGCATTAGAGAGAAAAGTGGTTAGATCCTATTGGATCTAAGAAATGCATGAGAAAAAAATGACATACAATTTCAATCAAGTTTTCAAATCTTCATATCAATCTGGAAAATTAAATGCAATAAGGAAATGTACACTAACACTCACTGCAAGGTAGTATGAAAAGGACTTATTTCTGTAAACATGAAACCTTTTACTATTTATGATCATTCTAGTGTATGTTGTCCTTTTTATTAACCAGGTATCTAAATTTAAGGGACTTAGTGTTTCCAAATGAGAAATTTTTTTCAGATGATGAAGTGCCTTGGTAGATTAGTGAACATAATGGTTAGAGAATTGATTGACAAATTCTTTATTATGTTCACTAATCTAACCATTTAAAAAATGATGTTGTTTGAGATCTTAACAGTTTATTTTTGCATAGAAAAGAGATGCAGATCCAACTGGAATTTAAAGACAAAGTGCTACAGAAGGTGCCAAAGTTGCAAGCACTCAAAGATCAAGTCACAGAATGCAGTTACATCAATACTAGTTCAATATGTCTTTGCTGATTCAAGAGGTACAAATTCAAGTGATGTCACTGTTATTGCTGATTATACAAAGAAGTGTTATAAAATGTTTTACATTATGTATCTTTGAGTGTCACGAGTCCATGCTCGAACTTCATTGATAACGAACAAACATGTTATACCTTATTGCAATGATTTAAAGATTTCATTTTCCGCATTGAGAAATAATTATTTTTAAGCCTGGTAATTTGTGCCAGTAATTCTTAGAGTGTTCTCACTTTTCAAGTTTGAAATTCAAGTGCTAAGTGACTGTGCAATAAGAAAAACAATTAAATTGGAGTCAAGTGAGTTGAAAATAGTGGTCATGTTACTTGGACTTTGATACAGTGAGCTAGGTTTTGAATTCTGTCATATTGTAAATTTATGCCATTGTACAGATTTGCATAGTAAAATACACGTACAGTTGAAATATCAAAAAGTGACAAATCAAACAGAAAGCAAGCTGTAGAGATTTTTTTTATCAATAGAGAGCATAAGTTTTCAGCATAGGTTCATCATCACAGGTAGTGTGATGGTATATGTTCTAAGAAAGGATGATAGTGTGTTTAATAAAATCTGATAAATTCCTGGTGATATGTGTGTGCATTTATAACAGTAATGAAAAACCAAAGAACAATAATGCACATAAGCCATCAACAAAATAAACAACAGACACAGGAAAAATGAACTTATCTTTTTTGAGCAAGGGTCTTGTTTCTTTTAACATCTTTCAGTCATGTTGTTAGTCAGCTTCCAAAGCCTATAAAGCTTATGATTGAAATATGTCATAGCCTTTAATGAAAAAAATGAATACATCTACCACATCTTTCAATCATAAGCTCACAGTTTTGATGTGGTGACTGAAGGAAAAGAGCCCACATGACTGTCATTAAGTTGATAGAATAAAGAACATTCTAAATCATGGTACTGTCAAGGTGAAGATCGAGTCATAGTGCACTGTCAAAGACACATGTACCCACATCAAGAGGGTGGTGTATATAAAATATCTCATGTTAAATGCCATGGTCACAGTTCAAGTTCATAAACAGTAAGAAAAAACCGAGTTCTGATAACTCACTGTTTTATCATAGTTTGTTCATAGTTGATAACTTACCATGAGAAGGCCGAGTTGTTTTCAACAGTGAACTCATGGATCAAATTGATGGGCATGTTTCATGAGTCACAACTATGTTATAACAGTCACGATAAATAGAGGCCGAGATGTGTTTTTATGAAAGGAGGAGTCAAGGTTACAAAAGAAAGTTCACTGTTGTTTATCTACAGTTGAACTTAAACAATAGTCTCAACTTTAATGATGATAGGCTGTAGTTATGAGCTCAAGCCATGAATCATGGTTTTACAAAGTCAGGCCCAACAATAATGAAGTCACAGTCACAAATTTTCTTTGTATACAATTAAGAGAAATAAGAGAACACCAGTCACAAAGCCGTGACTGTTATAATGAAATGAGTCCAAGCTCGTCGTTCTAAACCCACAAGTAGAAGTAACCCAGTGGAGTTGTGGTTGTGTGTATTTAGCAATAAAATCTGTAGTCATGCTGAGAGTTACAATGTAATGAGTTTGAAAGACACAGTTCAAAGGGCTCGTAAAGCTAAAAAAAATCATTCATAGATCTCGACTATAATCATGGTGAGTTCAAAGTCACAAATAATGACTGATATCAAAAATCCACATTGCTAAAGCACTAGCATAAGCCACGACTTTATTCATAGGAAAAAGGATGAAAGCAAAAAGTCACAAGACGTGACTTATGCTAGATTTACATGGTGCCAGGTTTGCATCAAAGTCACCAAGCATACTTAAACAGAGGTAAAACAATCAATCAAAAGCCGTGACTATTACAATAAAGAGAGTTTTAAGCTCATGGTTAGACTCATAAATGAAGGATAATACTTAGTAGAGCTGAGTTCTTAGATATTTAATAGAGAGGTAAGAACTAGTCACGATTCATGACTTGCATCCAAAAAACTCACAAGTCCAAGATATTTTCGTAAGTCACAGCTTCAAAACAAAACAAAGAGCTCAAAATGCATCAAACTGTGACTTGTGAAAATGCGAGTTATGTCAAGTCTCTGTTTCATAGAGGAAAGAGCTGGTGGAAGCTGAGAGCCATGTGAATGACATTATCAATCAAATAAAAAAGAGACACAGTGGTTACCTTGATTCGAGGCCAAGAAGACTCTATCATTCAAAGCCATGCTCTATTGCAAATGAACACACAATGAGTTACCCAAATCAAAAGTGGAGCATAATGAATCAAGATTCCAATCAACAATCAGTAAGCCTGAGTTCCATAATGCATAACTCGACATAGAATGCACACCAATGAAGAAAAATCAATAGAGAGCTTGACTTTCATCTATGACAGACTGAGGTTCATAAAATTTTTCCAGAGTAAGGCTAGGGTTTGCAGAGATCTTCCAATTTCTTCTTTGTGAAGACAGAGATAAGTGCCAATTTCAAAAAATCACTAAGGAGTCTATGAAATTTGGAGTCCGCCAAGAGAAATGCATTCAATGCATTTACTGTAGATTTAGATTCCTCTAGTCTTCAAAAACCACCCAGTGCCACCTCATGTCTCTACATTCGAAACATGCTACAAGTGGGTTGAGTTGTATTTTACCATTCCCCTATTTGGATTTCTATACTTAGTGTTTTTTACTAAGTGGTGAGGTATGGGTTATTTATTTAATGTTGGATTTGATCCAATTTTGAGGAAATTTAAAAATTGGCAATATTTTGTAAAAGGATTTAATCCTTATTGTAAGGAAATTTTTTGGGCTTTTAAGGTGGAGTTTTCATAAGCTGGATTTTGGGCTTGATTTTTGGCCAAAATTAGGGCAATTTGTAGAGGGATTGGCATTTTTCAGATTTTGAGCTTAGGCATACTATAAGATTGATTTTGATGATCAATTTTAGAGGTTGCAAGTTTGGGAGAGAGGCTAATAGTGAACATATTGTTCCTACATGTTTTTCAAGCCATTTTTGTAACCACATTATCAGATTTGTGAGAGAAATAAAGCAGATGCTCTTTGGTCCATACATTTTTGGAGTTTGATTTGATAATCCTGGTTTCATCTTTCTTTACAAGTGTTGTTTTTAATTGTAATCTAAAAGAAGTGAATGTGTGTTTTTTCCTTCTTGAGGAAATCAATTGCTTTCTTAAACCTTGTATGGAAGACATATGTTGTTAACTGTTTGAACTATTTGTGATTTAATCCTAATAGTGAAGCCTATTAGCCTATATGTTGAGTAGTGATTTGAAGAGTCAAGCATTTGATATATGATTTTGAGCTATTATTTTGTTCTCCCAACAAAGGCTGAAACCATTTTTGGTGTATCACCCTAATTTATTTTAGTTTAAAAGTTCTTTCTATGCCTTTTCTTATCAAATTTTCAATTAGGTGGTGATATTTCATATTTAATAGGAACCGGCCTAGAATCTGGAGATTCCTCATTCATAGTCTACCCACAACTAGAGGAGGTTTCCATTGTCAGGATAGAATTGTTGTGTAGCCTTAATTCCTGAGTTAAGGTAACAATTCTAAGCCTGAGCAATTACATTTCTATCATCTATCATTGCATTGCATATTCATACATTTGAAAGAAACACATTTATTACATAATCCATACATTCTACAATAAAAGAAGCATTTCATACATTTGCATCACATGATATAACATCATAAATTGAAATAACAAGTGCAATGAAGTCAGAACCACTATAATCAATCTCATATATATAAATCTCAGAATAGTACAAGGGGTGCACTAATGGCACAATATACAAAAGAATGAGCTACAATGAGCTATCCAATGTGATCAAAATGAGAAGAATGTCAGAATGAGGAATCTCAGGAATCAACTGTCTGTCTGGTCCTCTGCATTGGGTTCTCTTCCTCCTTAGATAGGTGCATCTAGTGGTGGCTCGACATGTGGGGCCCTGGCTCCCTCAAAATCTATCATATACTGTGAATAAGAGGTGACCCTCTATCCAGGAGGTACAATAGAATAATATGCTGATACATAATAAGCTGCACGTCCTGTCTGGTGGATTACCTTAGCCTGTAAACATCTGACCTCAGCATCACGCTCCTACAAACACTACTCACACTCTCAGAGCTGAATCTCTAAGGTTAGGCTATGTGTCCTTTGATCACAAAGTTGATTTTAGATTCACCTGATAACATCCTAAGATGTCTACCTCGATCTTGGATCTACCTCCACTGCTACCTTCGTCTCCTCCATGGGCTGAATTGCACCTGTATCTAGTTGTGCCTTATGATGATGAACCTCAGCTCCTAAATCAAAATATGGGGCATCCTGTGCCTCCTCCATAGGTGCATCTTGCTGGGCACCTAGCACCTCCTCAACACCCACTATATTGCCAACACTGCCCAATGTGCTCCCCTCACTTCTGGTGTATTGCCAATGTAATACTATAGGTCTACCTACTGGAGCTGTCTGTGGTATAGGTGGTGGCCTCCTATGTCTTGCTAGCCTTAGAGGGGTCATAACTTCTCTCAACCTTGGTGGTGTCGGTTGCACCACCAGGATCTGTACCTCTCATCTCCTATGTCTTCTTCCCATAGGGGCACCAGTCACATCCTCAACATCCTCCATAGTAGGGATAAGCTCTGTAGGATTAGAGAATCACCTAATTGGATGCTCTGCCTGATATGAAATATACACGTATGTAGTACCTACATCAACTACCTATGGTTAGTAGTCCCAATCTCTAGCCACTAGCCCAATGTACTCCTGGCTACACAGAGCATATGATAAACGAGCTGCCCATCCTAATCCAAGCTCTCGCACCTATCCTGCATACATGGAAAAATCCTGGGGCTCATCCTGAATAAGCCCATACTAACGTCAAACATGAGTGATAAAAAATCTCTCCAAGATGGTGGTAGACCCCCTATCAATACATGGATTTGACAAAAATACCCAAACTGGGCACGAGATGTGGGACAAGCCTCAACCTATAAGTACGGTCTCCAAGTAACAACTATCATGTCGTCCAACACATGCTACCAGTACTCAGTGTGACCCATCTAGACCTGTGTAACAAATCTAGAATATCTATAAATGAGAGGCTCTTATGGGTGCCTCTCATCAGCACATATTGACCAACAAATAGAGATGTGCTCCCAGGCCCAAATCTGAAGAACTAAAGTGCCAGATGCGAATGATTTCACCTCATGATAGATGATCTCACGCATCTCTAAAAACATGTGAGCTAGCATACACTAGTCCCATCCAATCTTTGTGGGACTCTCCATCAAATGTTGAATCATAGGAGCCCACCCCATCAGAAGACCATTCTGCTGATGATCTGACATGATGATCCCTCCGATCATCCTTGCTATAATGCACTCTAAATGATGGGTCTACCCATATTACTGTACAAGCATCTCCCAAGAGATCTGCTAAGTGATCTGCTCCTCCACATTAAATAATGTATGAAATGCAACTAAACCTACATTCCTCACACTGACATAGTTCAAGTGAGGGCCATGAAATGGAATGCGAAGGATTCTGTAAACATCCTCTAGAATAATAGTGAGCTCCCTAGTCAGGAGGTGGAATGTCTGGGTCTCTAAATGGAAACTCTTAACGAGCGCAGTGATAATCCCATGGTTTACCCAAATATTAGGCAACTAGATCAAATACTCAAAACCGCATGCTGCAAGTTGCACTCTCATAGGGTCAGGTAAGGCCAAGCATAATCTCTGTGTTGCCAGGTGAGAGATATAGACATGAATATCTAGGTACATGACCTACAAAGCACAAAAATGGGACAAACTATCAGTAACTTGTTCAAAAATCAGCCTAAAGGAATGGAAAATGAGAAATTGAATACTTTAGAAGATGCATTAAAGACCAGGGAAATCAGCTAAGAAATCAAAAAATTTGAAAATTTAGCTTAAGGACTTCCAATTCAGTCATTGTTTTCCATACGACAGTTCAAGAAATTTAAAAACTGGAGTGAATTGTAGTACGACAATGTACAACAACCCATACAACACTTCATGCATATACAAGTTTCTATTAGTTCTGGCATGACATTTGAGGGACCCGATGAAATGTCGCATGACAAATGGGTGTCCCTCATACAAATTATACCTATAACACACACCACTCTAATTTGGACTGGAAAGTTGTATGGGCCCTTATAGACTGTCATACGACATTGCGTGATTGAAAAATTTAAAAATTCAAAAAATGTCCTCAAAATTCTAAAAAGCATGAAAAGCTAACAAATTTGAATCTACAAAGAGGCATAGAGGTCTACTTACCGGATGACCTTACTACCGAGGTCTTTGATACTGCCTGCTGCACTCGAATTGATGAGATGACACATGCACTTGCATTTTCGTTCAAAGTGCTCCACAAGGTTTTCTAAAGTGAAAAGGTTGAAATGAATTGAAAATGACCCTTTTGGGCCTTATATAGGTTTTGACCTAATTTTTTGAAGTGCTCCGTTTAGCGTAAAAATTACACCCCTGGCTAATTTCAATGCTCTGAACCCATTTTCAGGATCAAAATCCAAATCTGAGATCATTTACTTTATCAAAATCATGATTTAAATTTTATTATACATCAAACTCTTCAAATTTCAACTTGGTCCAACATGGTCAACTCATGGTCAAACCTAGTCAAACATGGTCAACAAGACCTCCAAATGATGTAGATCGCGTCCCTAGATGTGCATAACCACTTCTAAAAATTGATTACATCACCTCTACACCAATTCATGCTAGCTTTCTTGCCAGATTTTGATTTTCATCCCAAGGGGGCATGATACTACACATCATTAATCAAATCTGTCAATCAAATTTCCTTCAGTGATCAAGACAACAACCACATCTAGTTACTGATTTATCAAAAGTCATGGAGTCAGGACAATCACTTTCTCGTAATCATAGGTTCAGAATCAGGTGTTTTGACACTTCTTCGTAATCACTAGTTCATTGTTGATATCGTTAACATCATCTTGATTCTTTAGTCAATCAGGACCTGAATCAACATCTTCAAATCAATCAATCAATTTATGTCTCATAATCGGTTACTCTTTTAGGATCAATTTCTCCAGCACATAAATGAGTCCAAACATCATAAAAAAATAGATTAATCTTTGAACCATTGCGCTTCGCATAATAATTCAAAGAGGGGCAAAATGTAATACCCAAAAAATGGGCTTTAGGACCATTGACCTCCTACATCAACAAATCGATCGAAATCGACATAAAAGTCCTAACCGAAGGCACATTTGCACATCGAATTATCAAAACTGTAATCGATTCTATCTTAATTCTACATCGGGGAATATTCCTAAATATTCCTAATTATTTCTAAATTAAATATTATTTGGCGATAAATGACATTATTTTATTTATCCTAAAGTTAATTAATTGAATATGTTGAATATTTGATTAATTAAACTTAATTCTGCCACTTAATTAATTTAATTGGATTTAATTGCATTTAGTCCTAATTAATATTATTTTTATTTGACAATAAATCAAATTTGTAGAAATAATTGCTTAAATGTTTATTTAATTGATTAAATGAAATTATCAAATTTAATGATTTAGTTTTGGGATAAAGTTTGATTAAATAATTGATTAACCCATAAATCGGTTATTTTAATTCAAAAATCAGTTAAGTTGAGAACAAAATACTTGGAATATTAAATAAATTCATAATTATCCATGCACATTCAGAAAAGCAGTTAAACTCTAAATCAACAAATCAATTCAATTTGTTAACTTTTTGGACTCAACATGTGATTGTGAGTTAAAAAGTGATCTAGACTTTTGATTTGAGTTAAAAAGCTGATTTTGCATGATTTTGTGAGTTAACTTTTTCTGATTTTCTGATAATTCAACAATCAATCTGAGTTGATCGGGGATATATTTTTGGTTTTCCATGAGTTCTCAAAAATATTGGATTTCTATATATATGAGGCTCAGTCCTTCACAAATGATCCTTCAACTGTGAATTTGGAGAATTTTTCTTGTGCGATTTGGTGATTTGTGAGATTGTTCAATTTCTTGAGATTCTTATTATCATTGCTTTATTCATTTTCATAGAATTCATAGTATTGCTAGATTAGATTGCATTTCATCTTCATTCAGTTTTTAGATCAATTTTCATATAATTTTTCATCCATATTGCATAGAAAAATAAAAAATATAGCTTAATCTGCATCCATATTTCATTAGATTTCATCATTAAATCCTTCATTTAGGTGTTGCATTGTCACTGATCTTAGTCTAATTCTAAGAATACCATACTCACATCTACTAGAAGGCAGTAAATCACCTGGTTAGCAATATTTGTTTATTTATAGATTTTCTGATTTGCTAACCTTTAATGTTTTACTGAAGTGTTGTGTCCATAGCTAGGTACAATTTCACACACACAATAAGTACCCAACCACTGCATCTGCCTAGTATATAGAATCAAATACTGAATACATAGCTCACACTATCAAACCAAGGAAGCAGTAGAAGCTCCCCCATAATGCTGACAAGGGAGTAATGAGTGAAGACTACTGAAACAAAAGAACAACCTAAGATGAGCCATTCCTCAAAAGGAAAAGATCCCAAGACTTGTAACATCCAAGATATCCACCAGATTGCAAAAATGCAAGAAATTGAATAAAATATACCTAGAGAAAAATCTAGAAAAATGACTCATAACACTAGAAATCTCCCAGAACAAGCTTTCCAACCATATATCATTTTCCCAAAATGGAGTTTGGATGCACAAGATGGAGCTCCCAAACTACAAAATTGAACATTTGGCTTTGATAGTAAAACAACACCATAAAAATATAATCAGAAACTCAAACCTCTAGATCTAGATAGAGCTCGAAACTAGCTTTCTGATGATATCTTGTTTTCCTGATTTTGACATTGTATGCTCAAGTTATGAGCAACAAACCATAGGTATGCTCAAGGGCCCAAAAAAGGTGTCTAGAGGTGCTGACATGTGCTGATGTTAGTACTTCACGACATTAAAATTGATGGTCGTACGACCGTCACTGCAAAAGGCCCCTAGGGCTAAAAAATTGGGCCCCTAGTCACCATATGACCAGGGGCTGAGGCTACATCCGGTAGGGACTTAAATTTGATGGCCAAATGGCCGTTGCCACCCAAATTTTTTATCAAAATCACATGCACACCTCGGGATGTGTGTTAGATTGTATGAATTTTGCCTCAATTTGCATGCCAAGGTATTCAATTTGCATACCAATGCAGTAAAATTTTTGCCTCAATTTGCGTGCCAAGGTAATAAAAATTTTGCCTCAATTTATGTGCCAAGGTGGTACAATTTTTGCCTTGATTTGTGTGCCAAGGTCGTATGACTTGATATGCAAAAAAATTGCCACAGAATGCAACGACGTTCGAATTGGGTGTAACTTATAGGGATTTGGGGGTTTTTGGCCATTGCGAGCCCAACGGTGAGGTCCGTTTGAGAAAAAAATGCTCCAAAATACTAGTGACCACCTCGGGATCTGTGCTAGGGCTGGTTGCAAAAACAATTTGCCACAAATTCCAAATTTGTCCAAATTGGACAAATTTTATATGGATCTAGGGGTTCTTGGATGCTCTAAACACAATAGTGAGGTTTTTTTGAGGCCAAGATGACCAAAAAGAGAGGTCCCCCTAGATCCAACAGAAAACCCTCTAAAAACTTAGATCTAACAAACACGACCAAATCTCTCAAGAAGAGGACATGGGAAAATAGATTTGAAGCTCTGATACCATATTAGATTTGATGAGTAAATAACTTACAGCTCCTAAGAATACCTGCATGCAAACACCTATCATAGAAAGAGAGAGAAGTAAGAAGCTAGAGAGACTTGAACGCATGAATCCATGGAGACATTCTTGATGTGCAAAAATAAAAGTTACAATTCAATAAAAATGAATGTTTCTCAATAAGATTACAAGAGAGATCAGTCCTTATAAAATGAGATCATAACCCTAAAAAGGTAAAACCTAGGTTGCACAATAATAATTAATAAAATAATTAATTATTATATGTCTAAAGTTTAACTTATGAAGAAAGAGGTAATAAGTGACTTCGTAATTAAATCAAACATGATTTAATTATCAATAAATACTTTATTACTCTAACATGGTGGACCCTCTTTTATTTTTTGTGCTTATAGTGGAGAAAGCTCCAACTTCTGCCAAGTTTGTCACTGTCCCTTTTTAGAGGTTTACATTGCACCTTCTTCATCATTATCATAGGTCAAGTTTCATACATCTTATGAGGTTTATTTTTGACTCTCTTGAGGATATTTTGGGGTTGATGATGATCTTCACAATCTCCCTCATTCTTACCCGAGTTTAGCTATTGGATGAGGATGTTGAATTGGCTTTATCCTTTTCTTTGGTTGTGGGTGGGGCACCTCGGGCTACTATAATGACAATATTAATATAGTCTTGACCTCCCTCCCTATATGATCAATATTGGGAGGACAATGATATGTTTGTGGATAATTTGTGAGGCAATACCCACTTCTACATATGTAGATTAGAGTGTGCCTATTTGTGTTCTCCTATGCTTTTCTTTTAATATTTTTTTCCTCTGAAGGACCTTTGTACTCCATTGGTACTTGGAAATAGAAGGTTATATATCCTAAATCTTCTTCTATTATTCACCACATTAATCTATTTGGTGTCTATTAACTTTGGCATTTGGAGATGATGCAAAGTGTTGGGAGCATTCAGGCCATCCTTCCATGTTGACCCAAATTTTTTTATTTATATTTATATTTGTGTGCTCTTCTTTAGATTAAAAACATATTGACCCTGAAGAAATACCCATAAAAATCTTATATTATATATATTATTCACTCTGATGGGTGTTGATGTTGAATGATCGAATCCCCTTGTCTCTACTTTCTTGTTTGGATGTTGTGGATAGCATGTGTCACCTATTGTGGGGTGATATTCTATGGAAACATCTTGTATGTTGACATGCCATAATGTCTCTTTCTCTCCTTAGAATGTCTTAAGTTCCCCTCTGAGAAATATGGTCCATTCTATGTGGGGAATACTATGTCTTATTATTGTCTAATTATTTCTATATCAGAGGTTCTTTTGAAAACTTTAATTTTTTTTGATCTATTTATGTCTTTGTGGGGTCCAATACACTTATTTATCCAATATTTTCACCCTATCATGTGGCCATGGATATTTTCTATTCATACCGGTGTATGTATTGCCTTATTGTGCAGTTATCTAACGCTGCTACCCATACTGACATTGTCATAATCTCTCATCTTATCATATGACTATCTAGATTTTTCTACTTGTAACGATGAATTCCTAAAGCTTCCCTATCATGCAAATCTCTATATTTTTATACTTGCATGGGTGCACTCTAAAATCATCCTATTGTATGGATATCTAGCATAACATGACTTTTTACCCATACCATCATGCTATTAGTGATCTATATATACCTCTTATCATTATCTCTCTTTCATCTAGCATTCTTATTTGTAACTCACATGTTGGATGTAGTTTAGTTGCAATTCAAGACTTTTCCCTATGGGAAGCCTCATGTAGATGAAAGACCCTTAGGTAATTTTTATCTACTTTAGCTCTCATCATTGACTATGATATGCTTGCTAAAGTGAGGGAAAAATGTAGTATCATAAAATTTACCTCGTATAATTTACCATTATGTGATGCTTCTACCTTGGAAAAAAAAATTCCCCATAAGCCTTCATGTCCCTCCATCTCCCTTGTCCTTTTTTAGTCCAAATTCTTGGCCACACAATCTAGTCAACAAAAGACATGTACACATTGTGGAGACATTTGTGTGTTGTACATTTGTGTCATGAATTTTCAAATGTGTAATGAGTTGTTGAGATGTTACAACTACCACTCCTGTAGTGTAATGATTCTTACCACCACCCACAAATGAAAATAATTGTTTGAATGACTTTAAAATCCACGTTTTAGCTTCATTTGGTCTCCTTTAGCTATATTTCTCTTTTCCCATGCATTTTGGTTGTCTTCTACAATGTTTGTACACTTCTTTGAGCTTGTGTTTTCATCTTGAGACAATAATTTCACAAATCTTGGTCTTTACAACACATCTATTTAATTACTATTGTCACTTTAGCTTCAATCCATCAAGCTCTAGCTTCATGGATTTGAAGGGGAGTCTCATATCTCATATTTTATTTAGTATATCACATTCTGTTGGAAATATAATATGGGAAGTGAGATATTGAGAGGGGGGGGGGGGGGGGTGATATCTACTATAAATTTCATTTTGACATAAATTTCACTTGCATATCATAAACATCAAATTCAATATTGAAATAGATCTAACAATCTAATCTTCATCCATGAAATTGAAACATAACACAAAGATTTTGGTTACCCAGAAACCCTTGAAAGGTAAAACTAGGGTGGGGATGACACCCACAAATCTTCACTACTACAGTATTAAAGTTTTCCTGTTAGGGCTACAAAGTTTGATCATAAAATGATGATCTACCCTATGAGGGGTTTGCCTTGTTAAGAGCTTAAAGACTTATACAATCTACCTTGGTAAAAGGATTTAAAACTTACAACAAAGTAAGAACTCGGTTAAGAGATTTACATAGGCCTATGAGGACCACTCTATTAAGAGATTTACCCTGATTAACCTATAAAAATGTCTTAGTACCCGATCCTTCAATTTTCACTGTGACGCTGATAACAGATCTTCTCCTTCTAATACTAGTTTGATCTCCTCAATCAAATATATCTATGTTCTTCCCTTTACTACTTTTCTTTGTCACTTTGACTAATCTCTACCTATATCAAAATACTTCTCTATTTTGTATATAAGATCACCTTCATTCCAATCATACACACCCATACTCTCTTACTACGTTTTAGGGTATAAGAATCTTATATAGACAACAAATCAATCTCCTAGATTAAGATCAATGATCTAGATTATCTACTTATGTTGCTTAAGCATTCCCTAAATATGATAGGCTACATAGTTACATAGGGATTAATGATTGCAAATATAAGGTATAATCACCTCCTTGATTCCCTCAACAAACATTAAATATTTTATAGATGTCGGCCAAAATGGTTTACCTAAGTATTTGTACCATTACAAACACATATGTCAAATCTGGCTTGCTTGACATATGAAGTCTTTGACACTCGGCATTAGCTGATCTTCATATACTGGTGCTCGACACTGACACTTCCATACAACTCGGTATAAAACTACTCGACTATTACTGAAGTAATTGGTGACCACTCTCTTTCTTAGCAGTAACTATTGCTTGATAATTGTACAAGATACAAGTCTAGATACAACTTGGCCTTAACATGATGACTCTATCACAATGATCACCGACCAACATTGCCTAGAAAATGACTAATTTATAGACACTAATGGACAACAAAACTTAGGGATCAACAATCTCCCCCTTTGACATTAGTGGCAAAAACACTTTGTCATGACATTTACATTACAACAAGAGTACTTAGTAATATGAAAACTCCCACTAAGACTTTGACTCGGTCTTAAAAAAGATTCTACATATATATACATAAGACTCTTTTGACATAAAACTAAATATATACATTACAAAATAGTATGTCATACCTTTTTGTTATTCTCACTTTATTTTCTCTGTATGTGACATTTCCTTTCCCTTATTCATTTCATGTCATTTCCCCCATTCCTACTTTTCCTATCACTATCATGTCATTTCCCCCTTGTTTTTGTCACTTGAAGTTGCTAGGGTGTAGGGGTTTTGAAATATTTATCCAAAATTAGTTTATGGAGCTGCATTATCATACCTAATGAATTGTCCCATCCTGACCTGATAGACTCCAAAACCTGTGTCTTTATTTCTAGCTTAGAAGCTAGATCAACTAAGCTTTCAAAAATAGAGAGATGAGGGTCTCTCTGTACTAACTCCTTTGCTGTTGCTAATTTCTTCTACATTACCTCCAAATGAGGTGTTAACATTGTTTTTATGGAAATTAGCCTTGCTCTTATTCTTCCATCATTAGCCATCAACTTGGCTAATCTTCCTTGTGCATGAAGTAGTTTAGTGAAGTGAATGGAGCTGGAGCTTGCATCCATGCTCAGTGAATGACCAGTAGATTTCAAATATAATTGCAATTTGTCAATCAACTCTTGATTGTCCTTAGTGAACTCTTCCACATTACATAAATTCTTGTACAAAGAATGAACATTTTTCACAACTTCCTCTAAGTTATTCACTAAGGTAGAAAGTTCTACCTATTTTACTACTATTTTAGTGGAAACCTTTTTCCAGTACTTTGGTCTCAAACTTTCTCTCAGACCACTGCATGAGTTTTTCATTTGCCTTGCTGTCATCACCATTCACCTTCTTAACAATTTGAACTAGTTGATCTAAGATAGGTGCTAAATCATTCACATCATCCATTTCAAAAGCTTCAATGAATATACCTTTAATCTCATGCAAGACTTGTTTTTGCTGATCCTCTCTTCTCAACTCTTCTTTCCTTCTCTTCTTCTTTAAGAGATCTTGTAATATCTGCATTTGCTCATAAGTTAAGTTATCAGTGTCCCACTTAGGAATCAATATAACTTCATCGAGTGTAACCTGTGTTCCAAGATATTTCTCCTTTTTTTTCTATGATTTCTTCTTCGGTGTATTCCCACTTGATAACTGTATTAGAGCTTTTATTGCCTCTTGTTCCTTAGGTTATGGTTTTTCCTTTGATATCTCTTCTTCAATCTTCTTCTTTTCCTCCACATGAGAAATTTTTATTACTAATGCAGACTTATCTACTTGATCTTTGAGACTCTCCTATGCTTGTTCTTTCTTTTCCTCCTCGGTAGGTGTATTCTGAGTAGTGATTGTTGATTTTTCCCATTTCTCAGCACTGGTACTCTATGCGACTTATGGTTAAACTATGATTTTATGAGAGCTTATAGCTATAGTGTCCATAATTTATGTACTCTCAATCCTTGGATAATCTTGTACATGAATTAATCTTGTATTGGTGCTCGGTAGAAACTTATCTGAGGCTTCCTCAACAAGTATTTGTTTCTAGATTTCTTCCTCAGTTAATACATTTGTTTTTACTAGGGTATCCTCATTGTGATCACATCCTATGATTCAATCATCTTTTCCTTCTGTCCTACTTCTTGCTCTACATTCTATGGTTCATCAATGTCTTCCTTATTATCTAACTCCACTTTATTGGATGTACCTTCACTCAGTTGTGGACTCTTCTCAATTATCAGTCCAAAAATGATTTTCCATAACCTAGTGCTTTGTGAAAAACACCTTCAACCTTATGATATAAAATAGAATAGGCCCAGAGCTTGGGTACAAACCTATTCTTGTACTACTCCATATATTGCTTTATGTATAGTGAGGATAAATCTGGCATGACCTATGCTATTGTAATCTCCATTATCTATTTTTCTATTATCATGGCATACTGCCATTTTTGATCAATTCTTCTGTATAGCTCATCAAGGATGAGATTCCCCATCTCTAAAGGTGTCATATTGAATGTACACAACATCTCAAGAATTTCCTCTTCAACTTTCTCTTTATCCCCATTGCTTAAATTTTCAAATTTTATCTTCTTAAAGCTTGCTAATCCAACAACGCTCTTGATATTGTGGCATATTTCATCCATAGTCAATTTTCATCTTTGTGATGATTCTTTTAACTTTGTATTCTCACCAGTATCTATATCTTCACTATCATCATCTTTCTCTAAGACTAACTTCCTTCTTGGTTTCTTTCTAAGATTACTCAACACAACCTTAGTTTGTACTGGTTTCCTTTTACCTAATGTCAGTATCCTTTTTTGTGGCTTGACAACTGTGACAATAGAAGTTTCCCTTGTTCTCAGTCTAATTACTATAGGAGGAGTGAGATTTTGTTTCTGTAGTTGTTTCTTGCTAGGATCGACAACTGATGCCTTCTTTCCCTTCTTTGTGATTTCAATCTCCTCCTCATCACTTTCTTCAGACTCACTAGTCTTATCTTCTCCTAACCCTTGTCTAAGTTCAAGAGGTACATTTTCCTCTTCTCCTTCTCCTAACATATTTTTTATGTTCTTAACCAGTTTCTTCCTCTTTCTCCCCATGCCGACTTCAACCCCATAGCTATCTTAGACTTAGCTTCTTCATAAGTCCCAAAAGGTTTAGCCTTTTTATCAATTTCCTTGGCTAGTGAGGTAGTTATGGTTGTTTTTGTCTCATCTATATTGAATTCATAAGGCAATGGACTAAGCCATGATACTCTTAGTATAACAGCCTGAGCATATGTATAGTCAGTATCAACTAGGAAACATATGTCGTTGTAGTGCTTCTCTACTAGTGATATAGGGATCCTACTCCTCTTTCTCATTTTATTTTTGAACTCTATAAAATAACTATCCATAACACTTTAAAAATTCTCTCCTAATTGATCAATAAACTCATTTATCTATTGGGTGACTTGTCGGTCCTTATTTCATACATCTCCAATGGTAGGGAAATTATTCTAAACATAGAAGAATAAACAAGTGAGTAGAGAATTGAACTTATACATTGAATTATTTTCTTTTCTGATTGAAGTAAGGTTCTCAAAAAGATGGGTCAATTACAGCTTGGCAAGATCATAAGTATGATCTTTCTTCACCATCTTCCATGCTCGATCAACTGCAATACGGGGAACACTGTCTAGCCTGCTAGACTAGTAGAATTTGTGAGCAATCACTCTCATTGCAAAATCTATTTCCAGATCAATGATTGTGGAAATCATCATTCCTCTCTTGTTCCACACTACCTGAGTGTTTGATTGAATTATTTCCTTACTCTGGCATCTCAATATTTTCTTCCCTATTAGACTAGGGTAATTGGTGACTTGGTTTATCATCTCTTTAGTAATCTTGACCGGTCCATGCTCCAGCCATATCTTCATGTCGTGAAATTTGTTTAACACAATTTTGATCCATTCAACATTAAAGTTTTGAGGGAAATTGAGGGTACACACTAACCCCCTCTCGACAACTTTTTGATGTTCATCCTTCAACACTCCATTGTTGCATAACTTGTCACATGCCTCCCTTAGCTCATAATCTCCTATTTCTCTAATTTTACACATGTAGCATGAGTGTACATAATTAATCATAAGACCTTAGGAGGGATCGATGATATGGCACTCATGAGATCTCCCTTTGCTGCACTTTCAAGAACGGCTTGAAATTTTTGTGGTTTACACACATCGTTCCTTACAAGTTGAACATTTAACACTTACTTTCCTTGCTTCTTGACTGAAGTAGATGAACTAGATGCCATATCTCTAAAATCTAGGGTTCAAATTACAAATTTGAGTTACTCAATAATACCTTGTTAAATAGTCCTTTTGATGTTTGCCGATGACACGTTGTAAAAGATCTTCACAAATTTCACTTAGCACAAACAACTCTGGTTAATCACATTGAAATCATTCTACAAGTTCTCAAATTGTTGGTGAAATGAAAATAAATGGTAACATTTGGATTTATAGACTTCAAACAGTCAGATTAGGGCTTCATTAAATGATTCATACATTGAGTAGGTGTATACAACTATCTTGGCCTTCTTATGTTGACTCGGTAAACATATGCTTGATCAATATGACCATTTAGTTTCAGCTTGATACATATCGTATCTCAGCTATCACAAGATCTCGACATACACTAAGTGACTTGGTTACTATGTGCTTAAATATCGAAGCTCAACATTAAGTGTGCCATATGACTTCTTTCTCAGATTTTTCCTAATGCATCTTAATTTATGTAGATATGGACTTTAACACATCAAATGTTAGGAAATGATGTAAAATAAATCATTATAAGATTCAGTTCCTCACATACCTTATTTGCTTAGTTTTCTGTAGTGTGATCACTTGATCCATTGGATTGGGTGACCTCAAGTTCACTGACTCCACTACTACTTGCTTCTTCTTTCTTTTTCCATATCTTATTCATCCGATTTCTTATTTGTTCAATAATTTCTTCATTTCTGACTTCTTCATTGCTCAGTGCATGTGCTCTACAGTCTCTTTTTATGTGACCAATCTTATTGCATTTGTAACAAACCATACTTTCACTTATCCAACTCTTGGATTTGCCTCTAAAATGTGTCTTCAAACAATTTACTCCAATATGACAATATTCTCCATAATAATGACAACTATACCATGTATTGTAGTCCCAATTGTATGTGTTACATCTCCTAGGTGCTTTATTCTACTTATTGGATGTCCATTTAGCTTTGGATATACACTCTTGTGTTCTATGACTATATTTTTGACATTTAAAACAATGTCCTTGAAATCTAGGTGAGGTAGGTGGATTATTGACCTTTGACCTGCATTCATGTGCCTGATGTCCATGTTTCTTACAATTAAAACAATTTCCATTGAACTTTGGTTTAGGATTGGACTTACCATTCTTGCTTCTGTAGATGTTCACTATGTGTCCTAGCTTTCCACAATGATGGCATGTGGGTTTCTTGTTCTTTGACTTTGCATTCCTTTGTTCTCCACTCTTTGTTGATTCTCCTTCTTCATTAGATGATAGGTGCTCATCATGTCCAATTCTAGAAGTATCAATGGATCTTCTTGGTGACCTTAATAGTTCTTAAAATTATTTCACATCTTCATTTAGTTTGTTCATTCTTTCATTGAGTTCATTTTCAGATCTTAGTTCATTCTTCAGTTGGCTATTTTCTGATCTTAGATTTGTGATTTCCATATCTTTTCTGCTCAACTCTTGATTAGCAAGTAGTAGTTGATTCACCATGTCCAATTGATTATTTGTCAACCTTTTTCATGTCACATGTCCTTTCATCAAGTCTTATAAATATTTTTCTTTTGTCTTCTTAAGCCAATGTCTTGTCCTCTTCAACTTTATTTTTCTGTTCAATTACTTCACATAATATTACTGATTGACTTTCTTGTTCTCTCTTCAGATTTTTGATATCTTCACTTAGTAAGTTATTTTCCTCTAGCAGATCTATTATAAGTTTATCACTTTTAGTGGGAATTCCATTGTCAAATAAACCTTTAGTATCCTCTTCTTGATATAGTGTATCATTTTGTTGAATTGCCAATTCTTTCCTTTTGCTTAAGGATTTCTTCAATTCACCTCTGGCTACTTCAAGCTAGTGTAATTTAAGATGAATGTCAATCTTTTGATTCTCTATTGTCTTTCCCAACTTGTAGACCTCCATCTCCAATACCTTAACTCACATGTGATTAGAATTCTTTAAGAGACTCAACTCTGATACCAATTGTTAGAAATCTAATATGGGAAGTGAGATACTGGGGGGGGGGGGTGAATCAGATATCTACTATTAGTTCCATTTTGACATAATTTTCACTTGCATATCATAAACATCAAATTCAATACTAAAATAGATCTAACAATCTAATCTTCATCCATGAAATTGAAACATAACACAAAGATTTTGGTTACTCAGAAACCCTTGAAAGGTAAAAATTGGGGTTGGGATGACACCCACAAATCGTCACTACTACATTATTAAAGTTTTCCTATTAGGGATAAAAATTTTGATCATAAAATAATGATCTAGCCTGTGAGGGGTCTACCCTGTTAAGAGCTTAAATACTTATACAATCTACCTTTTTAAAAGGATTTAAAACTTACAACAAAGTAAGCACTCGGTAAAGAGATTTACATAGGCCTATGAGGACCACTCTATTAAGAGATTTACCATGATCCACCTGTTAAAATGTCTCAATACTCGATCCTTCAATTTTCACTATGATGCTGATAACAAATCTTCTCCTTCCAATACTAATTTGATCTCCTCAATCAAATATATCTCTGTTCTGCCCTTCACTACTTTTCTCGGTCACTCTAACTAATCTCTACCTATATCAAAATACTTCTTTGTTCTGTATATGAGATCACCTTCATTCCATTCATACACACCCATACTCTCTTACTACATTTTAGGGTTTAAGATCTCATCTACAACAAATCAACCTCCTAGATCAAGATCAATGATCTAGATTATCTACTTATGTCGCTTAAGCATTCCCTAAATCTACTAGGCTACTTAGCTTACATAGGGATTAATGATTATAAATATAAGGTATAATCACCTCCTTGATTCCCTCAACAAACATTAAATATTGTATAGATGTCATCCAAAATGGTTTACCTAAGTGTTTGTGCCATTACGAACACATATGTCAAATCTAGCTTACTCGGCATATGAAGTCTTTGACACTCGACATTAGCTATTCTTCATATACTGGTGCTTGGCACTAACACTTCCATACAACTTGACATAAAACTGCTCGGCTATTACTGAAGTACTCGGTGACCACTATCTTTCTTAGTAGTAACTACTGCTCGGTAATTGTACAAGATACAAGTCTAGACATAACTCAACCTTAACATGATGACTTGGTCATAGTGATGACCGACCAACATTGCCTAGAAAATGACTAGGTGCGAGACACTAATGGACAAAAAAACTTAGGGATCAACATATTCTTCTTATCATAGTCTTGTTATTTTCATTATCTATCATTTTATATTATCTCTTGGTTATCTACCTATTTGGCTACTATGGAGGTGGAAACACCAACACGAACTTGATTGAGACAAGTCTGCAAACAACCCTAGTTTTTCTCCCTTTTTATTATTTATTTTGTATAATCATGTACTTTCATTTATTATTCTTATCTTAGTTTAATTTTTGTTAAGTTAGTTGGTGTCTTGATTTTATGCCTTTATTTTTGTTCCATGTTTGTATAGAATGCATGTATATTAGATGGATATTCTTCCTTTGTAATGCATTCCTAGAATCATGTGGGTGTTTGAGGCTATGAGCTTATGGAGCTTGGAAGTTAATCCTAACATTCCGGTCTTTTATTTTCGATAGTCAATTTTTTTTTGGATTTATTAGTGTTGGTCAATCAATTTAGTTCTTGCATTTTGCATAGTATTTCATTTAAGTCTTAAAACATGTCTTTTATCATTATTCTTATATTTTGGATTTAATATGTAGCATTTTAGATTGCACCAACATTTTTGATCACCCTTTGTGATCGATCATTAGGATGTAAGAGAGATTCAAGAGTAAAATGAGTAAATTGTAGACCAAGAAGGGTTTAAATAGGGAGAGAAATAGGAGATGTGGGTGAAAGAGGGTGGGATATGTTGGAAATTTGGCTATACTAATGTATATGACTTGATATAGTGTTGTCATTATGGAAACAAATTCATATAGCAGTTTGGAGTCAGCACACTTGAAGAGAAGATCAGAAATCAGTTAAGTGTTGAAGAATGGACAGTGTACAGAGTTCCTGCAGCTTAGAGCATCAACGCACATGCGTACGATAGAATTATAGTACGTGCCCTAGAAGTTAAGTTGGTTAGACTATATTCATGCTTAGTCTATGAGTGCATGATTAGATGTACAAGGATGAGAAAGATACAGTCAGTTGAAGTTGCATAGCCAGTGTGTGCCAGAGAAGAACAGAGCATGAAGCCAATAATTAGTATTTTGGTTTGTGGATATAATGTAATGTTGTAAAGGCTATGCACCTATTGTATTTAGGTTTTCAACATGTATACTTTTTTGATTGTAAGCACACTTAAGCCAATTCATTTGGAAGCATTGTATGTAATAGGTCTAAGGGCTGACCTAGTTGTTTATTTTGTATGCGCATATAAATATAAGATGCGCCCATTGTATTTGGTATGGAAGTTGATAGAGAGTTGTGATAAGAAGAGAAGTGTGCAAAGACACTATAAGATGTATTAGAGCTTTGATAGAGGTCAAAGCATTAGCGCATCAAAGGAACTGATCTGACAAGTAGTGTCACAGTGACAGTTCATCCAGCAGATATAGTGTGTATCTAAGATCAGAAGGTTGTAGCCTTCACCACTTGAGTAGTGAGCTCTAGAATA
Source organism: Chamaecyparis obtusa (assembly GCA_027943335.1). NCBI lineage: Eukaryota > Viridiplantae > Streptophyta > Pinopsida > Cupressales > Cupressaceae > Chamaecyparis > Chamaecyparis obtusa. The sequence goes on along the minus strand of BSBK01010451.1, from coordinate 383,612 downwards.
GTGCGTCCACTCCCCTAACAAGGACTATTGTAAAAGAATCCTAACAAGGTCTGACCCTTGACAAGGTCTATTATACTTAAAGCATTGTAAAGCAACTCCTAACAAGGTTAAGGATCTTCTAACAAGGATCACAAAACACTAGTGCAGAATATTAGTGGGTGTCAATTCCCACCGGGGTTTTTACCTATTTGGGTTTCCCCATAATCATATTGGTGTCATGTGTTGATTTCATGTTTCATGTTTATGTGAATGTTTAATTCAGTACTTAAGCATTTAAGTTCAGTATAAAGATTAAAGTAAGAAAGTTAAAATACAGTGAACACTGATTCACCCCCCCTCTCAGTGTTCGCATTCCTAACAATTGGTATCAGAGCTCTGGTCCTCAACAAAGAATTTTAACCACTTGAGGAGATCATGGACAAAGTAGAAATGAAACGTCTAAAAATAAATCTAGAATCTGCTCTTGAAGACCTAGACAAATCAGAAAGAGAAATTGAAGAACTAAAGGAAAAGGTCAGTGATGCTAAACTAGTTATCAAAAGGCTAAGAAAGGATTTGAAAGAATGCTCTAATAGTGATCTAGGAGCAAAGGTCAAGAAGGTGAATGAAGAAAATGCATCTATGAAAGAACTACTTGAATAATTTGATGATAAACTGACCAAAAATTAGGAAGTCTACAATGAACAAATCAAATAGAATCTTCAACTTAATGAAGAAGTAAGGCAAGCAAACATGGAAATCTTGGAGCTAAGGAATAACAAGGAAAGGTTGGAGTTTTAATTAAAAGAAGTAAAGAATCATATTGAAAAATTACACACCAGCTCTGATTTGATAGAATCTCAGTTGTATGCAAGGAGAGCCAAAGGAGACACTAGCTATATTGGATACAATGAAGCACAAAATCAGATTGACAACATGCGAGCAAGAAAAGATTCACAAAAGGACTCTACTGATGCTAAGGAGACTAAAGATCAAACCGGAGATAATGGTGAACCACCTAAGAATAAGCGCAAGCCTGTAGATCACACTTGTTTTGCATGTAACAAGCATGGACACATTACAAGGAACTATACAGAGGTAAGACATTTTAATGGTTACTGTTATTCATGCAATAAATTTGGTCATAGAGCTATGAATTGCAAGACTAGTAAGAAGAACAGGATTTAGCATGATCAGAGAAATCAAAATCAGACAAATGTAAGAAATTCACAGAATGTTACATGTAAGATATGTAACTATAATGGTCACTTAGCTAGATAGTGTAAGATGGTGACTCATACTAATGCACTGAGGAATATAAGACATCTAGTCATTTTTCACTCTTGCAACAAGGTTAGACATATCTCAAAGTTCTGTAGATCAAGGACACAAGGTTAGGAAAGCCCTAAAAGGTTGAAGAACCAGTTTTGGATCCCAAAGGAGAAGTTAATTTTGTCAAAGCCTCATATGATGTGAGCATGATTTGGTCAGAGAAAAAGAAGGGCAAGACTGATGAGAATGTATTGGATGCATCCACAGTGGAAGCAATCTCTTCATCTGGATGAATGGCCCTCAGGATCATAGGGGGAGCTAATTTAGCTCTAGACCCCTATGTGGCTAGTATACTCACTCTTAGACTATGCACCTTTGGACTTAAGCTTTTGGAGTATAAAGGAACCTTCGTGCAAGAGGGAACATATTGATTGTTAGAAGAACTCAAGTTTGAAATGTTTAAGCAATAGCCTGGTTTACGTGACAAGAATTAATGGCAGAATTTTTACTTTAAGTACACAAAAAGTTATTTGATTACTCATTGCATTCAAATTCAGAGTGATAGGAGAGTAGAAAGAGCCTTAGAAGTTGTTGTGAAGACTTGGAGATTGATCTATTAGTGATTTGTAGAAATTAGCGGTGCATTTGGTTAGTTGCAAAAACCCTAGCTCGACGCGCCGATTCAGAAGTCTTTGGATCATCTTAGAGTACAGTTGGAAAGTGATTAAACAAGTAAGTCATGGCCAGTCCCATAGTTTTTGATGTTGCAGAGAAGAAGAGATATGTATTTAAGAAAAATCCATTTAAGTCAACCCTAGATGATTTAGAGGGAGCATTCTCCCGCATGCCTATGGGCATTATGCATGTGGAAGACATTAGGGCTTACATCTATTGCAAGAAAAAACCAATAGGGTTGGATAGGTTAAGGGTGCACATGGATACCATGTTGAAACCAGATAAAATTCATGGATGAATATGTTAAGTGGAATGATCACCCCCTAGTTGAGTATGCTACGACATACGAATTTTAGAGACTGAATGGATTAAGATACTATTGAGAAAAATTCATGATGACCTATTTTGGATAGTTGATGTACCGGTCAAAATTAGCAGTGACCTAATACATGAGATGATAGGCCTTTCTAGAATAGGTTCCATCCTTCCTGTGGGAAAAGATGTCAGGAAAATGGTTGAGCAAACTTGTAATTCAAGGAGTGATAGGCACGGGATGACAATTGAGCCTATTGAGAAAGCTAACATCAAATTGATGTCTATGATACTTGGGTATAGGTTTAATCACACCAGGAGGGTGAATAGTGTGTCTACAGGCACAATTCTAGCAGCCATTAGACTTGTGAAGGAAGATGTAGAGTTCAACTTGTGTGAGATCTTGCACGCACAATTGATTGATAACACCAAGGCAATCAAGCTTGACAAAACCAAGATATTCAGGTTTGGGTCATTGATCATTTACATGTACCTTCATATAGTTGGGAAAATATAAGATTTGTATTTGGACAAGTCCATTCCAACCATGCCATAGATATCCAACAAAGCATCCACTGAAAGCACATTGAGAGATTATATAACATTGGAATTGAAGACCTTCGGGGTCAAGATGCAAATGAGGTATAGAATTCCAGAAAACATTGTTGAAAAGTATAAGGATACTATTTTCTTTATGGTAGAGATAGACACAACTTGTATGGAAGCTGTTGAGCCAAGAACTAAGTGGATTCATCCACTTGGTTATGAGGTAGAGGAACAGGTCCTTGAAGCATATGCACAGGTTCCACTATCAGCCCCTAAAGATCCTAATGAACCTAGGTGGGGAACTTATGCAGAGAAGACAAGAGAAATAGATGCAAAGATAAACAATGCAACAACTAAGAGGAAAGCCTCTAAGATCACATATGAGATACTCAAAATTCATGGAGTAACACAAGAAGACCTAGACAAAGCAAGGGAAGAAAAGATTGCTTTGGAAATTGAGAGCGCATCCATAGAGGAAGCTAAGTCTGATGATCCTAAGATGAAAAAGGTAAAGATTGGGAAGACTGATGATCCAAAGGATAAGCAAGGTAAAATTGATGATATCAGTCCTACACCCACTACTACAGTTGATATTGAATCCATAGATGCATCTCCTAAGATGCCCAAGAGGAGAAAACAAATCTCCAAAAATCATCTTTCAACTATAAGTGTAGCCAAAAGAAGCAAATTGAAAAATGTGTAGTCACCTCCGGAAGTAGGATTCATACCTAGTCTTCAAGTGTTAAAGACTAGAGTTGTAGAATAAGGAAGGCTAGATTAGATAGCCAAGTTTTATGACAAATATCATGAAATTGACAAGTCAGAGATTCATGAGATGCTAATAAAATACATGATAAAATTCAAGAAGACAGTTCTTGAATTGAAGACAACTATCCCTGATAAGGTATGAGAGATTATGGATACCTTGAAGAGATAAGCCACTAAAGAAGACTTTAGAATCAGGGAACAAACACTTGATTCCAATCTTCCAGTATGTTCTGTTGAATAAAAGAAACTATTATTGGATTTGGTGAAGCTGTACTTAAGAACAAAGATGAGAACACTACACATTATGAACAAATACTATGAGCTGATAACTAAGGAAACATAAAAGGCCTTTGAGGAGGTATTCTTAGAGCAGCACATCAAACCTATGTCTACACCCATCACTCAAGCACCTAGTAAGAAAGAAAAAGAAACAGAGACCTCCAATATACCATTTACAGGTCCTCAGGATTCAATAGAGGTAGTAAAGTTTGCGCCCATAACAGATACACAAAAAGACGATACAATCTTCATTGACAATGTAGAGATTGTAATGACAGCCACAGACAATGACCTGGATAAGTTTGAGGAAGCTTTTGTGAGAACACAAGAAGCTGAAATGTTATGCAACAACACACCTTCCACTCATCAAGAAGAAGCATTGATTGATGATGAAAAAGAAGAAGAAAAGATGAAAGAAAAAGAAATAGAAAAAGAAAAAATAGAAAAAGAAGAAGAAAAGAAAGAACAAGAAAAACAAATAGAAAAAGATGAAGAAAAGAAAGAAGAAGAAAAGGTAAAGGAAAGTGAGAAAAAGGATGAAATGTCAATAGAGAAAAGAGTGTTGGATAGCACTCCCATCACTCTTTTAGCAACATTTTTGTCAAGTTTGACACCTGACACATCTAGTTTGGACTCATGGAGAGAAGAAGACCTGATTAAGTTTAGTGTCTTAGCTATGGAGAAAGCCAAAGAAAAGAAAGTAATGAGGAATCCCCTCCTGGTAGAATCAGTAAACATGTTGAACAATCTATTACCAGAGGATAAGAAAGTGTCAAAGATACATTTGGTTGATGATGTGAGTACAATCATCTCACATTTCAAAAGCAATTTCTCAAGCCTTGAAGAATCTGCATCCCTAGTTGTAGAAGAAAAGTATCTGAATAAGAGATTGAATGAGTTGATTAGAAAATTTTCACTTGACCTTAGCTCACTCAAGACTGGTCAAGCATCCTTGAAAGAATTTGCAGATCAAGGAAGAAGAATCATTGCAAAAATCATGGATCAAGATAAGCTTACTGATGCTCATTTCAAGAAAATAAAAGAGGCTGAAGCTATGATTGAGCAAGTGAAGAGTTCAGTGAAAGAAATATCCACAAATGTGAACATATGCAATAATGTCTACCAAAGTTAGATAGACAAAATTGAGAAGGCAGAGATGGAGATGACAAAGTTAAGGGCTAGACAGACTTAGTTGAGGAATGCTCTTGTGCCCTCATTAGACATCCTAAATCAGAACATCAAGGAGATTGATGCCACCATGATAACCTATGATCAAGGTCGTTCCATAGATTTGAAGAAGGAGAAGCTTCAGTATGCATTATGCACCTATCTCTAGATAGTAAACTCTTTGATCACCTTTTGGAAGAAGGAGATCTAGAACGTAAAGATTGCATATCTGGATGTTTTCCCTTAGTGAGTATGTATAGATACAATTTTTTATAACACCTTTGTCATTAATGTCAAAGGGGGAGTTGTATATAGAATATGGATCATAATATAAGGAGATATAAGTATATGTATAGATGACAAAAAGTTTTTGTATTAAGGACAGTTAGCAACTTGGCCATTTCCTTTGTTTCCATCAATGACAAAGGGGGAGATTGTTGGAAAGTTGGATATATTGATGTATATATCTTGATATAGTGTTTTCATTATGGAAACAAAGTCATATAGTAGTTTGGAGTCAGTGCACTTGAAGAGAAGATCAGAAATCAGTTAAGTGTTGAAGACTAGATAGTGTACATAGTTCCTACAGCTCAGAGCATCAGTGCACGTGCGTATGATAGAATTATGGTATGCACCCTAGAAATTAAGTTGGTTAGACTATATTCATGCTTAGTCTATGAGCGCATGATCAGATGTGCAAGGATGAGAAAGATACAGTTAGTTGAAGTTGCACAGCCAGTGTGTGCCAAAGAAGAACAGAGCATGAAGCTGACAATTAGTATTTTAGTTTGTGGATATAATGTAATGTTGTAAAGGCTATGCACCTATTGTATTTAGGTTGCTGACATGTATACTTTTTTGATTGTAAGCATGCTTAAGCCAATTCATTTGGAAGCATTGTATGTAATAGGTCTAAGGGCCAACCTAGTTGTTTATTTTGTATGCGCATATAAATATAAGATGCGCCCATTGTATTCGGTATGGAAGTTGATAGAGAGTTGTGATAAGTAGAGAAGAAGTGTGCAAAGACACTATAAGATGTATTAGAGCTTTGATAGAGGTAAAAGCATCAACACATCAAAGGAAGTGATCTGACAAGTAGTGTCACAGTGACAGTTCATCCAGTAGATATAGTGTATTTGAGATCAGAAGGTTGTAGCCTTCACCACTTGAGCAATGAGCTCTAGGATAGTGTGTCCACTCGCTTAACAAGGACTATTGTAAAAGAATCCTAATAGGGGCCAACCCTTGACAAGGTCTATTGTACTTAAAGCATTGTAAAGAAACTCCTAACAGGGTTACAGATCTTCTAATAAGGATCACAAAACACTAGTGCAAAATATTAGTGGGTGTCAATTCCCATCAGGGTTTTTACCTATTTGGGTTTCCCCGTAATCATATTGGTGTCATGTGTTGATTTCATGTTTCATGTTTATGTGAATGTTTAATTTAGTACTTAAGCATTTAAGTTCAGTATAAAGATTAAAGTAAGAAAGTTAAAATATAATGAACACTGATTCACCCCCCCTCTCAGTGTTCCCATTCCTAACAAGATAGGTTTCAAAGAAGGTGAGAGAAGACTAGGATCAAGGGTGAACAATAAATAAGGATAAAAACAAATGAAGGATAAAATATACTGAGTGTGAGTCATATGTGCATTATAGATTACAAACTTATATTTTGTGGGTTTAAATGAGACATTAGAAAAGGATTTAGAAGGTTAGTTGCTGAAGGTATAAAGAAAAATGAGAATTTCTACTACCTTAATGGAAACAAAGTAAGTGTTTATTAGTAGAGTAGTGAATGTTGGTTATAAGAAAAGAGGATGGGACACATTAACTTTGGCAATATGATGAATATTAGTTCTTCTAAGTCTATGAGAGGCCTACCCAAAATTATCAAACCTACCCAAACTTTGTGTAGAGAATGTCAAATGAGAAAGAAAACTAGGAACAAGTTCAAGAACAAGGAATATTCAACCGCAAGACCTTTGGAGCTAATACATATAAATCTAGGTAGAATTACAAGGACAAGATGACTAAAAGATGAAAGGTATTTTATGTTACTTATTGATAATTATTATAGAATGACATAGGTTACATTCCTAATAGAAAAATCAAAAGCTTTGGATAGATTTAAAGCATTTAATTATTTTGTTTTAAATCAAATAGATTTTAAGATCAAGTATTTAAGGCCTAATAGAGGTGGCCAATTTACATCATATGAGTTTGATAGATTTTGTGAAGATTGTGGAATTAGAAGACAATTATCTACTCCTAGTACTCCATAGAAAAATGGAGATGTTGAAAAAAAGAATAGAATAATTGTTGAGATGGCTAGAACCATGTTGAAAGATGCTAACCTAACTGTTTTGTCCTTGAGAGATGTTGTATATAATCTATATTCTTAATAGGTTACAAGTGAGAGTGAATCACATAATGAAACCTTATGAGATACAATTTTGAAAGTTATATACTATCAAGTACTTTAGAATGTTTGGAAGAAAATGCTACAATAGGAGAGAAGAGAATAATTTAGGAAAGTTTGATGCAAGAGTAGATGAAGAAATATTTTTGGGATATTCTACAAAGAGAAAAGCATATTGATGCTATAACATTAGGCTAAATAATAGTGTGGAGAGAAAAAATTCTTGATTAAGTGAGGAATGTACTTAGGTTTCTTCAAAGCCTGAGATTGAGTTTGAAGATGTTCCTACTACTTCTACAGAAGAAAATAATGCTCTAGAAGACAAAGAAAAAATAGATGAAGAAGAAAAGGAACCTAAAATATCATTCAAGACCCTAAAAAAGTATGTGTAGGGACATCATTCCAAAGATTAGATCATTGGAGATAAAGATAAAAGTGTTATAATAATGGGAAAAATTTCCAAGATAAGTGAATAAACAAATTTCCACTTAAGGTATAATCAAAGACTTATGCAGAATAAGACAAATATGACAGTTGGATGAGAGACATGAATGAAGAGATATATGATATAGAGAAGAATAAAATAGGGTAATTGGTACCTAGAGAGGTAGCCATGAATGTGATTGGAACCAAGTGGTGTGTTCCAAAATAAGCAAAATGAAGATGGTGAAGTCACAAGGAACAAAGAAAGACTGGTATGTAAAGGTTAAACCCAAGTTGAAGGAATAGATTTTGAGGATAAATTTGCTTTGGTAGGTAGGATGGAAGCAATAAGAATATTCCTTTCGTTTGGTACATATAATATTTTTAAGGTATATAAGATGGATGTTAAGTCTTCATTTTTGAAGAATTTTACATTGAGGAACCTCAAGAAAGTATTGTATGAAGTCAAGAAAGATCCTAAATCTTGGTATGCAATATAATCTAGATAATATTTTTAGTTGTTATATAATCTAGATATGGTCTGGAAACTCAAGAAAGTATTGTATAAAGTCAAGAAAGATCCTAAATCTTGGTATGCAATATTAGACATGTATCTATTGTGATAAAATTTTAGGAAGGATATCATATACAATAATCTCTATTTTAAAGTTGAAGAAGATAAATTGTTGATAGTAGTTATATATGTTGATGACATAATATTTGGTGGGGATGATGATGTTTGCAAGAGATTTTCTGAGAATATGTAGAAGGAATTTGGGATATATTTGATTGGTTAATTATCTTTCTTGGCCTTCAAGTTACTCAAATGAAAGATGATATTTTTATTTCTCATAAATGTTGAAGAAGTTTAAAATGGATGACTAAAAACTAGTTGGAACTCCCGTGGCTATTGGTTTTAATTTAGGCAAGGATGATGAATCTTTGAAAGTTGATTAGAATATCTACATATATGTTATAGGTGGGTTTTTGTATTTGACCACTTCAAGACTAATATTATGCATTTAGTTTTTTTGGTTGTAATATATCAAGATTTAATCAAAATCAATCCCATGAGAAGGTAATGAAAAGAATATTCAAACATTTGAAAGGAACTTTGGAGTTTGGATTATGTTAAAAAAGTAATATTATTTCACCTTGAAATCTTTTACTATTGTTGATCATGTAAAATGTGCAGATGACATAAGAAGCACAAGTATCGATAATTTTTTCTTGGGAGACAGACTGGTGTCTTGGATAAGAAAAAAGCATAATTTAGTGTCATCATCTACTACAAAGGTAGATTATATTGCAATAGAATCTTGCTACATGCAAGTGTTGTGGATGAAATAGATATAAAGGTTATACATGACGAGGAGATTCTGATTATGTGTGATAACACAAGTGCTATTAACATTTCAAAGAATCTACTAATGCATTCAAGGACCAAAAACATATCTATCCAGTATCACTTCTTGAGGAAGAAAGTTGTAGAAAGGGAAGCTAGATTAGAGTATTGTCCCACAAAGGACCATATTGTAGATATATTTTCTAAGGCACTGACAAGGGATAATTTGAGTTAATCAAGAAAAAGTTAGCGGTTATCACCCTCCTTGAAACTAAGATGCATAAGAGTGGTGCATCTTTATAGAATGGGACTTAGGGTCTATCTTTTATCTCTTGGATTAGTGTAGTTGCTACTCTCAGGAGGAGAAATGAAGGTTATGGTTTCCTAGTCATAGGAAACGTTTACCAGAGATGAGATATCCTTGATAGGGTGACTATTGTTACTATCAGAGATGTACCAAAAAGTGAGAGATCTTTTTTTTGAAGTAGTCAAAATATTTTTCAGTGTTATTCCCTTTGTCCTTGATGTCAAAGAGGGAGATAAGTACAGTAGAATGAGAGTTATAGATGGAGAGAAATACATAATATGTTTAATTGGTGATCCATTAATTATAAAGGGGGAGATTGTTAGTAATGTGTTTTCAATGTTGTCAGTGATATCAACTAGTTGTTTGCATTAATGTCAACCTAATGAAGAGTTGTGTTGTTTGTTGTATGGATAGCTAAATTATGCATGAAAGATTTTTTTTTTATGTCTAATAAAGGTTCAATATTGGGTGATCATATGTTCTTCTTATGTTTGGTGATGATAGTAAGCTATACTTTTATAAAGAAAAAGGCTAACAAAATCAAAACTAGTCAACATCGACATCATAAAAGTGGCGTCATTAATTAACTTACAGATACATATAGAGAAGTTTCTAGATGGCTGCTAGTGCTATTGCTGGGGGTTTTTCGGTCGATGGTGCTTCTGCTGGGGGTTTGCTAGTTGCTGGGGCTTCTCTATCTACTGGTGCCTTGCAGTCAGCTGGGTTAGTCCAGTCATCACTGGATGCTGGGGTTTCTGGGGGTTCAAGTTCTGGTTCTGTGCCTCTTTTAGCACTTCTTTACCTAAGGGGAAATCATATGCTGGTATGGTTTCTTTCGGGGATGCTACCAATCACTTCGGTGGGGTGGGGATTGGTGGTGGTTCAAGTTATAAGGTTCCTCTCCCTATTTCAAACCCTATCCAAATTCCCTTGGGTGAGGAAGTGGTGGAAGATATTGAATCTGCTTCTTCTGAGTTTTCTTCTTGTGGCATTATTTGTCACTTTTTGGGTTTATGGCCAAGCCTTGCTGATTTGCACTGGTGGATCTCTGATCATTGGGAGCCTAAAATTTTTGGTACAGTTTAAATTTTCCCTATGGCAAAAGGTTTTTTTGTAGCTAAGTTTGAAAATGTTGAAGATAGAAAGTTGATTATGTGTGATTACTTTTTCTCTTGGGATAATGGTAATAATTTGTTGGTTATTAAACCTTGGCATGCCAATTTTTCCCTCTCTTCTGAAACCTTTAACTTGGTTTCAATTTGGGTGAGGCTCCCTTACCTTCCCCTTCATTTTTGGGTTGACTCCCTATTTGAAGTAGTGGGAGATGCTCTTGGTGACTTTATAATGGTGGATGATGAATCCTCTGATATTATGCACTCGACTTACGCGTGATTACTAGTAGAGATGGATATCTCTAAGGGATTACTAGAAAAGATTAAGTTAGAGTATTCAAAGACTTCCTAGATCCAAACTTTGGACTATGAAGGGCTTCCCTTCAGATGTAGGAAGTTCTTTAAAATGGGTCACTTGGTTGCCCAGTGTGGATTACAAAGGGCTAAGACCAAAAAGTCTGCTTCTTGGTGGAAGGGTGCTTCTCTAGAGCATTATACAGTTGCTAAGAAAACTAAGAATGATGCTCTTGAGGATGTTCTCCCTAATGGAAATGTTCCTTTGGAGCCTTCTTTTATGTCTTCTAGTAATTCTGAGGTTTTGCTGGTGTTTCATCTGATGGAAATGTTGGTATGTCTTCTAGCATTTCTGTTGATGTTGGGATTACTCCAGCTGGTTCTGTTCTTGCTAGGATCTCTGAGTTTGCTGGTATCTCTGATGGTACTGTTCTTATTGGAAGTAATACTTCTATTGCTGGTGTTCCTCTTGTTGCTTCTAGTTTTTCTGGGTGTACTGTTACATCTGTTGGTAGTACCGGTGCTGGAAAGTCTGCAGAGGCTGCTGGGTTTGCTGGCTTCCTTCCAGCTAGTTCTATTTTGGAAGGTCCTTTTGATGTTACAAAGTTTGGATCTGGTTGTAAAGAGGCCGTAGTTGGTTCTATCTAGACTTCCCATGTTGGTTCTATTGTGGTTAGTTCCTCTCCTGCTTCTATCTGGCAGGAGAATGCTTCTTTGGTAGAGGAGGGGTGGACTCCAGTAATAGGTAAACATAATATAAAGTCCTCTCTTCATTTTGATATGACTCTCTGCTCCCAGAAGAAGGGAGGTAAAGGAAAATCCTAGTTTTTGATTGGACTGGTGTGGTCTAATCCTAGATTTGGATTTTTTGTTTGTTTGGGTTTTTATGAAGGTTGTTTCATATATTGTCTCATCTAGGTTGTGGGAGCCTACTGTAAAACCCTCGCTTTGGTCTTGATCCATTCCATTTTTTGGGCTATTTGAATATTTGTTGTGGCCATCCTATACAAGGTTTCGGGGCCCCTCCAAAACTTGCTTTTACCTTAATCAAAAACATCATAAAAGTGGCAATTTTGTTTGGAATTTGAAAATGAAGTAAACTAATGAAATGTGTATAAATGTATGAATTTTATGATTAGTATTTTTAATATTTTTTTTTGAATAAGAATTGATATGTTTTTTTAAATTTTAAAGACAATTTTTCAGTTGCTGAAAAATGCTAAATATCAAGGGTCTAGTTCCCACCAAAAAACTATATGCAAATAATTTTTTTTTCATGTAATTTCAAAATATATTATAGATGACATATATAGCTAGTGCATGAAAAAAGAAAAATTAGTTTTTGACCTATTATTTTTTCTTTTATAACAATTCAAATTCCAACTTGACTGAAATTGATAGTTTTCATCTTGCACCATATTTTTCATAACAAATCTATCCCAATAAAATATAATTATACATTCTGAAAGAGAACTCTCTTCTCTAGTGAACCATATCTTTTTCAAAATTTTTTGATATGGTTTACTTTTTTTTTCTTTCTCTGAATCAACATCTTTTTGACTGTTAAGATACCTACTTGTAATATTTTTTAATTACAATATACTATATCTAATTAAAACAATATAAAATCTATATGAAAATATTCTTGACTTTGAGCTCTACAAAAGGGTATTTTTATATGTTTAGAAAGATATCATTAAAAAGAGTAGGAGTTATTGAAACATCTATTTTCTGAAATAATTTTATTTCTTTGGTAATTGGACAAAAATTCATATAAAACATGCATTTAATAGATATTTCCAATTGGAAAAGTTGAAGAACTTATCTAACTTAGCTAGAATGAATCTAGCTAGACCATATGTTTGACCAAAATTAATTTTTAGTTAGAAATACTCAAATTCAGTTGTGCTGATAAGATAGCTTGAAACGTGACACAACTTTGTGCTTTTATTGATGTGGTGTATCAAGAATATTCAAAGTATGGGAATCTGGAATATGCGGAAAGTATATATGAAGTCCTTATGGGAGAATGCTCCATATTAATTTGCATAAGAATTTTGTGGAAAGAGCTTTTGAAGTTAATGAGTATGGTTTTTGAATGTTGCACTACATGTTTTTAGGTCCATAGAAGTTTAGAGGTTGAATTTATGTTTTATTGTTTGTTGATAGTAAAGTTGGTTAGGTTTGGTCTAGAGAATGCTCCACTTTATTGTTTCAATGTGAGGCCTCACCCCGACCCATCATAGCATCTTTTCTTTCTGCATTTTGATATATTGATACACTTGTTGATCTATTTTGATAGAGACTCGAGATACGATATTTTGATGGTGATTATTATATTATGTATGTGTAGATGTGGATCTAGAGTACGTCTTGATTTTGATTATACATGGTTGTTAAAATGAATTATTCATGTTTAGATTTGATTACTGCACCTGATGATTTATGTACTTATGATGTTTGGATATCATTGAATAGAAATTGGTAATTTGAATTGAATTACACATATTGAGTTACGATACTAAATAGGAAATTGAATATGTATATTTCATGTAATGTTATCATCTTGAACTACTGATGCTCGATGTGAAGTGTGTAGGTAAGAGAACCATGGGAATTATTGGAGAACCAAGGTTAAACACATGTGAACTGAGTAAACCAAGGCTTAGTCCAATGTGGGATTACAAAGCCTTGTTGTAATGTGAACTTGTTGTAAAAGTGAATTTTCATGTGCATTAGTAGTTAGCTTCGTGTTGTCATTCATGGCATTTTTATGTAATGTGCAATTGTTAGTGTCACTTGACACTTGTAATGTGCTCATTTAAATTTATTTTATTCCAGCCACTTCTAGAGGCCAATAAGAAGTTCTAGGGGTCATTTTTGGCATAATTTAAGTATCTTAATGTTAGGGGTATGGGTTAGGAAGGTTTTGAGCATATCCTAAACCCCCTAGAGACTTTGGCAACCCTTTTTTGGACCCATTTACCCTTACCTACGAGATTGGATGGATCTTGACCCTTACCCAACTTCACCTTTCCTTCCAATCAAGCATTAATCATGGGGGGACAAGGAAAACCTAGTAGACCATGGAGTCAAGACTGCATTTATGATTGGTGGGTGGGTAGAATTTGGGGCCTTTTTAGAGGGCCTTGATGGAATTAGAGGGTGTTCACCCACTCTCTAATTTTAGAGACTTTAGGGTTTTGGAAAAAGGAGGACAAGTGGATTAGCTCATCTCAACTATCAATTGCCATCACACTTGTGAAGGTAGGTCTTTCATTTCCATAGAGGTTTTCTTGTTTTTTCTCAAAAGACTAGTTTGTGTTCTTGCTCTTTCATGTGATTGAAGTATATCCATGTTGTGCTATTGTGTTGTATGGGAAGGGAATTTGATGTTGGATTCATGCTTTTCCTTTTTGTTTTTCTTGAATGAGGGTGTTCATGTTATGGGAGTATGGCATTACTCACCTCTTTGGGAAGAGGAAGAAGTGGCTTGGGTGAAGGGGTTAGTTGGGCTCTCCATGAGGTGAGAGTCTCTTCTCTTGGAGAAGAGGGAAAAATTCATGGTGTATGGGCACCATGAATCCATTGCAATCTTTGTATCATAAAGATGTTGACAAGCATCATGAAGCCATTGCAATATTTGTATCATAAAGATGTTGACAAGCATTGTTGTGTTTGTAAGATGGATTTGTAGCCTTGAAGAGGCAATGAGATATTCTTGTTGAGGAATTTGTGGAAGAAATGGCATTCTCCCCTTGAAAAAGCCCACCTTCACCCTTCTTCAATGAGCTTGCAAAGTTCATTTGTGTAGACTTGGAGGGAGTAACTTGTTGTTATTGCATGTGTGTAAAATTGTGAGCATCTTGTTGTTTTGTTGCACCCTATTTATCCTTGGTTCTCCAAGCTTGGGGGTGGTCTCATAAGAGACCTAGGTTGGGTGGTGAGCACCCATGGTTCTCCATTTCTTTGTATTGCAGGTTTGGAAGCCAAAGATTCATGTGGAAAAAGCTTGAAGAAATCCCCTCCTTGATGTGCTTGTATCAAAACCTCATGTGTTGTTGCATTGTTGATCTTGAGGAAGATTTCTCCTCTTGTTGTAAATTGTAAAGTTGTTACCCATTCTTGGGTCCTTTGTGAAGTGAAGTTGTTATGTTTATGTTGATCTCTCATTGAACATCTCCTTCAAATTGTATTATATAAATGGAATGTGAAAGTTCTTTCATCATAGAAATTTTGTAATGAATTTGATAAGATGACTATAATGAAAATGTCATTCATTTCTATCATGCCTATTAGAATTTTCTTCTTAAGATAGTGGAGTTACTTTCATGAAATGATATTCAAGATGATAAGAATGAAATATGATAGTTTTCAATGTCTTCCAAAGGTTAGCTTATGCATGGATATAGTAAGCTCTCTATTATAGTTTGGAAAATTTGTCATAGTTATGTAATCAAACTCAAATGAATAAAATTCTATGCTCACCCCTCAAAAATGTGTAGTAGGAAACAAGGAACAGAAGAACATAATTGATTGCTTGTAGAAATCTCTTCAACTAATAATCAATCCATCAAACTCATTAGTATGATTCACTAATAAATTGATGCATCTATTGTTTCAAATTTATAAGCAAGCAAGTAAAAATAAAAATAAAAATGAAGGAGAAACCATGCTTCTTTTAATGACACTTCCCAGAATTTTATTTAGAGCATTTAGCTCTCTGAATTTTGTATGGAGAAAGAAAATATTCTCTTCCCATAGAGAATATTCCCCTTCCCCTCTTAACATAAACATCTAATAAAATTTATTAGTCTAAACTACACTTAATCCCATGCTAATACCAATACCACATTGATGATTAACCAAGTAAACCTCAACTAATAAATGACTCTTTCTATGACTTGTTTCCACTTGATATTGTGGCCCCCACATAGTCCTTCTTTCCATGCGCAGGTTACTGACATGGAAATAAAGTTTTAGTTACTTTTTTTTTTGGGTCAAGCTCACCATCCCTTGCATGAGTGCTTGGGTATTTGTGACTTGACACTTCACCTAAGCTTTTTATTAACTCCCCTTCTCATACTTACGCCATGCACATTAGCTGACTTGGCATTAATTTCCACTCAATCAGAAATCTACCTTCTTCCCATGCGCACTTGCATCTGACATTAGCATTTATCATATTCATTCCTTCCATGGTAGTCTTCTCCATCCTTGCCATGCGTACCTCCACTTAAGCTTCACCTTGGGAAGATCAAGGTACTTCTTGCTGACTTACTTTAACTTAATAATATTAACCTTCCCTTTTGGCTCCCTTGTAAACTGTGAAAATCCCATCCATGATATTTGGTGGGGCCCTCAATCTTGTCTCCTCTTGTCCTCTTGAAGTGCGCTCCCCTTTGACATTTATCATTGGTTAGTGGGTGTTGTAGGTTAGCCTAGGTGATAGTCTAGCCTTTAGGATATTTGAATTTGTTATTTTGTTATTTATTTATGTTGGTAATTACATAGTGTTTTAGATGATTTGTGTATGGAATTGATTAAGCACTAATTTTACTTATTAAAGATAAATTATTTTAGGGGAGAGTTAATAATGTTAGAGAATGTCTAGGAGATGTTACTGTTATATAACTTTTAATGTGTTAAAATATTAGATTAATGTTTTAAGTTTTTTTTAAATTTGTTAACCTGTTTAAGTAGGACCAGCTATGTTAAACATTGGAGACTTATTTAATTGATGAAATTGACACTTAAGACGACAGTCTAATTATTTATTAAATGTTTTAGTAGGACATGTATTCAATAATTTAATCAATTAGTTAGCAAGGGAATGATTACTCGTTAATATGTTAGATTCTTTAAGAGGAGAAAACATAATATTAGTATGTTAGACCCATCAATTAATCAATTGGTTAGAAAGTGATAGGTATGGTGAACCATTAGACTAGGGTTATTGGAGCATGACATTAGTCATTTAGATGACAATTATAACCTTTAGCCATTAAATTATAATTTTGGAAATTAATGAATTAGACTATTAGTTAGTAGTATTAATGTTCCAACCTAACTAAGAATGAAGTAAATTATTAGTTTAGTAGTTTTTTTGGTATATGTTCATACACATCTAGCAGTGGAACTTCTTAACAAGATAATAGTCAATTCAATTAAAGTTCATTCAGATAATAGGACCTTCGACATTTGCTAGATGATGACTTAGTTGAGATAGACCTCCTTGATAGATCCATTTAATGTACTGTCATTTCTAGCAATTTCCTCATCATTTTAGCATAGGAGCATCCGTGTTGAACCTTGGAAAAGTAAATAGGAGTACATGACAATGACTTTTGATGTTACATTTCACCCTTTTGAAAAAAAATTTGTTACGTTTTTGGTTGTTTATTTTTGGGCATGACATTCAAGGTGTCTAGTTTGGTGGATATGCTCCTAATGTTTGTGCATTATTTCAGTTTAGATATATTATGTTGATTTTCTGTGCAAGTGAAGCTATGTTTCTATGTGTTTGGCATCTTCATCTATTACCATTTATTTAACTACTCTCAAAAGAAGTGGTCTTATCTTATTGCATAAGGATTACTCCTATCTCTTTCTTGAAGCATTGCATTACAAAATAAAATCTATAGTGAATTATGGAGTGGCTAGAGGGAGAGTGATACACACAACCTAATGGACTTCACTAATGGGGAAATACCCTATCCACATGCATTCATATGGGGGGCTTTAAAATAGGAAAAAAAATAAAGCAATATATATTTAATATTGCACATGGATGTTTGGGGATTAGGAGGGTCCATAAAGGAAAAAGGGGTGTGTGTGGTATTGGGTGGGTATTAGAGAGGGGTGACAAAAAAGTAGCTTGGGGTAATATCTTTTGAAAATAAGGGTATTCTTTAGTATACCACGAACTTACATGATATGATCCAGGTTCACTAAGTGAAACCCCTGTGACAAAGCCTTCTTTTATCTCTCAAATGTTGTATTAAGTAACTCATTCAATTGAAAAGGACCCCTATTCAATAGAGTTTTGAGGGAGTTCTTTATGACCATAGTTCTTCACAAATACTCTATGGTATATTGTAAATCTCAATATACCTTTTAAATTATTAATGTTTCTAAGAACATGACACTCTATCATAGACTTAATTTTTTTAGGGCCAACCTTTACTCCTTCATGAGATATTGTTGTCATGTAATCCACCCTCTTGAGATAAAAAGAATGCTTGGAAGGTTTGTCATAAATTTGAGGTCATTCAGAACTTGTAATACTTTATCTAGATGGCGAAAATGGTAATCTCATATATTTTTATAAACCAATACATCATCAAAGAAAAGAAAATATAGACTTCCTAAAAAATCACTAAAAGAAAAAATTCATTAAAAAAATCAAAATGTAGATACCACATTAGTAAGACCAAATGACATCAATATAAATTCATAGTGACCCTTATGTGTCCAAAATTTTGTCTTAAGAATAGTTTTCATTATTCAAATTTGGTGATAACATGTTCTAAGATCAAGTCTTTAAAAAATAACTCATTTTATTTCATCTAGTAATCTATAAATGACTATAATAGAAAAGTAATTTTTAACAGTGTAATTTTTGGATCTCTATATTTTGAACACATAAACTACGTGTCATCCTTGTTATACACCATTGCCACTAGAGAGGAGTAAGCACTATAGCTATGCTTAATAATATGTACTTCTAGCATCTCTAAAACCATCATTTCAATCTATATTTTTTTGTCTATATGGTTACTTAAAAGGCATGATGTTGGTTGGTTAACTCCTTTGTAGTAGTTGAATGACATGTTCTAGATCCCTTTTCAAGAGGCAACCCTTTAGGAACACCTCTAAAAATCACTTAGTGGAAATCTATAATTTCCTGCTGAATTTATTGAATAGGAATATTTGACTAATATGCTAATAATGAAAATGATTGGGCCAAAAATCCACAAGCCCTGTTGTTAATCATTTTTTCATTTGATGAGAGCTTATCATATGAGGGGACTTCTCATGCAATCCTCTTAGTTCAAAAATTATTCCTTATGAGTAAAATCACATGAATAGATGTTGGAAATTCATCTTAGTGGTTCCCAATGTAGTGGGCCACTCAATCCCAATATTAATTTGTTTCACCCATGGGAATATAAAAAATGGACAATAAAGTTGATACTCTCACATAGTCAATTTAATGTTATGATATTTTCCTAAATGATTAACAATATTGGTTGGGCATATATAATTTGGACTTCAAATTATTGAGCTAGAAATACAAAACAAGCCAAATGAGTAGCTAACCTCATGTCAATGAAGTTGTGAGTGCTTTCTAAATCTGTTATTATTATTCCCTTTAAAAACCCAACACCATGAGAGTTTTTATCAAGTATCTCCCAATTTCTCACTTAACTCATTATCACCCTTTAATACTAGTTTCTTGTCCTCTTCTTATTCACTTCACATTTTAATCTAGAACACTTTATCTTAAATTTTTTGTCCTCAATTTTATTTTTGTCATAGTTAAACCATAATTTTCCCCTTTTTCTTCAATTTGTTGAGAATTCAATCTAGTGGATTGAGTGTATGGTTGAAATGAAAGTTTATTCTCTCCTATGCCACATAACCCTTACTTTTTAGAAATAAAAAATATACATCTTCTAATTTGCATGCTAAGATAAAATAATTTAGAAAATATCTAAATATGTGTACCTCATGTTGGATGTTGATCTTCAAGACCACCCAAGAATGATTATTCAATCTCTCCTAGAATTTTATTTAGTCTCAAGGATAAGTTTGGGATTTGTTGGTGTAATTAAGTATTCACTAATTACACTTTACTTAGGTTTACTTAGGATAATGCATTTTCATATTAGTTTTCATTGAGATACCTAGGATTTTTTATTTCATTTTAGCACATGGTGTAGGAGAATTTCCACTTTAGGTGTGAGATACACCTTTAGTGATCTTATCAAATTATCATCCTCTCATTGTTGCACATGTTGCACATACTTTGATGTACAATGGAGGATGATCCACCTTTGGTGGACATGTAATTACACCTTGTCTAGTTGATAGTTTATCATTTGCATCTCTCATAGTTATCATGCATTGCCTATATATTCAGACACATCTACATTGTAATTCAATTGATTTTGTTTCCATTATCATTTGATCATGATTGAATAATTAAATTGATCATATAATATTTGTCTCTCTTGTGCTATCAATTGAGCTTCTAGACCTTGGCATTTTAATTCTTTGCCTTAGGAAAATTCTTACATGGTATCAAAGCAATATCAAAATTCTTTCATGGTATTAGAGCCATAAAAGTGTCATTGTATAGCCTATTTGGAGAGAATTTTATTGTGCAGGTCAAAATTGGAGCTTGATGGTGCAAATAAAAGGTTAGAATCAGATTGAGGAGGTCCAAAAACCCCTAAATCAAATTTTATTTCATCCAAATTGGACATATGAAGCAAAATCTAGAGCCATTTGAATGTTGAAGGTGTGGCGGTGGTGATTCAGAAAAAAAATCCAGAGATGATTTTCAAACAACGACATCTTAGTCATCCAGACTCCTTTTTTTGAGCAATTTTTTTTTTGTTTTGTTTTTTGGTATAATTTCACGATCTACACAATGGTGGAGGCGGTTTTTGATCTCTATCCCTGATATTTTTTGAAAATTACAAATCCTAATTTTTACAACTTTAGAGGCTTCGTTCGGGCTCATATGGACACATTTTTCAGGTGTTTTTTTTGAAAGTGCATAATTTTTTGTCTACTTTCCAGATTTGGTATCAATTTGGATAAATTTTGAGTAGACATAGTACTTTCAGTATTTGGTCTATTTGGCCTATATTTGGCACTTGTAATTTGTTGGATCCTTGATGGTCTTCTGTCTTATTTGTTTGAGTCTACTATAGCTTCATATTTTTTGTTGTAAACATCAAAATCAAAATTCCACTTTGGTTCATCTTGGCAAGTGGAAATTGTATATGTACTATATATAAAGTTCCAAAATCATGTTTTTTTTTTTTTTTTGGGGGGGGGGGGGGGGGGGGGGGGGGGGGCGGTCCTTTGATTCATTGCATTTTGGGGGGTGCATTGATTTTATGATCTCATTGTTTCATGTGAGAACTGCATCATGGATTGTTTAATTAGGTTGACAAGAGGAAACTATCAGAAATGGAGTGAATCGGTTCTTTCTCATCTTAGTGAGAATAACCTATTGCCCTATTTGTATGAGTATGGACCTAAAAGTTCTTCTTTCGATTGGGACTCTTACTCAAAATTACTTAATGTTATCTATTGGAATATGGATATGGATGTTATGAATTCTCTTGATGACTATGAAGATCAGACAAAGACTATTCCTGATATTTGGACTTTTCTTTGGGAAATGTATGGAGATCCTCATGTTCCTCCACTCCCAAAAGGTCTAGAACCTCTAGTTGCAGCTCCTACTTCTCCTATTGAGATCACATCTATTGTTTCTCTTGATGATGTTTTATTTCCTACAATCATTGGCTCTTCTGATTCAATGCAACAAGATATTCTTTGTCTTCCAATTATAGTTCCATGGGATGAATACTTAATAGAAATTGCAGGTTTTTAAGTGCAGTCCTACATTAAGGATTTGGGAGTCACCATTAATGACATTCATCTTCTCTTTGCTGAGGATGATCCTTCTTCATTTGTTTTGAGGGAACACTCTGATCCTCATCTTCATTCTTCGCTTGATCATTATTTTGAGGGTGACATGATTATGGATACTTTGATACAATAGTTGGAGGAGGTCACTTTTACTTCAGAGAAGACATTTGAGTCTTTGGAGATTGGTTTTCATGAGTCTCAAAATTCACTTGAGATGTCACATTGCATGGTTTAGATTGATCATACTCATGTGTTGGAGATTCCTATTCAATTTTCTAAGACATCATACATCTTGAGGATTCTTCTTAGAGATTGGGGAGGATTTTTTGATGTTAGGAATGGGAACATTGAGAGAGAGGGGGGGGGGGGGGTGACTCAGTGTTCACTATATTTTAACCTTTTTACTTTACTCTTGAAACTTAACTTGATTGTTAAGTACTGAAATAAACATCAATGTAAACAAGATAAACAATCATAACACATAACACCAAAATGGTTATGGGGAAACCCAAATAGGTAAAAACCCCAGTGGGAATTGACACCCACTAAGAACTGCACTAGTGTCTTGTGATCCTTGTTAGAAGATATGCAACCCTGTTAGGAGTTGTTATTTACAATGCTTTTAGTACAGTGACATGGTCAAGGGTCAGACCCTGTTAGGAGTCTTTTACAATAACCCTATTAGGGGTGGGGACACACTATCCTAGAGCTCACTGCTCAAGTGGTGAAGGCTACAACCTTCTGATCTCAGATACACACTATATCTGCTGGATGAACTGGTACTGTGACACTGTTTGTTTGATCAGTTCCTTTGATGCATTGATGCTTTGACCTATTGAAAAGCTCTAATACATTCTAACTTCTCTTCTCATTCTTCTACTCTACTTATCTTATCTCTATATCAACTTCCATACTTTATTACAAAGGCACATCTAATATTTATATGCGCTACCAAAACAATTAACTAGGTTGGCGTATAACCGATTACATATAGTGCTTACAAGTGAATTGGCTCAGGCATGTTTACAAAAAAGATTTTTTCATGTCTAAAACATAATTACAATAGGTGCATAGCCTTTACAAAATAATATTATAACCGCTAATCAAAATAGTAACAGTCGGTTGCATACTCTGTTATGTTCTGGCGTTTACTGGTTGTACCTCTTCAATTGTCTGTATCTTCGTCATACTGTCTCATCTAATCATGCACTCTTAGACTTAGCATGAATACACACTTACCATCTTTAATTGAAGGGTGCATACCATAACTCAGTCATACGCATGTACACTGATGCTCTGACCTACTGGTGCTCTGCTAACTCTCCAGTCTTCTATACTAAGCCATATTCTGACCTTATGATAATGTTCGCTGACTCCAAAAATCTATATGAATTTGTTTCCATAATGACAACACTATATCTAGTCATATACAAAAGTATAGTCAACTTTCCAATAATCTCCCCCTTTGTCATTAATGGCAACAAAGGAATATGGCAAAGTTACTAACTGTACCCTTATACATAATTCTTTCTAACTTATATCTCCCTTTATACTCTGTATTATAATTTTTCTATATATCATATATGATACTCCATATTCTACATAAAATAATCTCCCTTTGACATTAATGACAAAGGTGCCCAAAAATTGTATCTACAAGTACTTACAATGTTAGGACATCCGGATATGCTATCTGCAAATTTTGGATCTCTTATTTCCAAAATGCTATCAATGTATTGACAATCTGTAGATGGGTGCATAAGGAATATTGTAGCTTCTCCATATTCTTCGAGTCTATACTCAGACCTTGATCATATGCCACCATAGTGGCATCGATCTCCTTGATGTTCTGATTGAGTATATCTAGAGTGGGCGCAAGATCATTCCTGAGCTGTGTTTGCCTTGCCCTTATTTTAGACATCTCCATTTTCAGTCTTTTCTATTTTGTCTATCTACCCCCGGTACATGTTATTGCACATGTTCACATTAGTGGAGGGATCTTCCACTGATTTCCTTACATTGTCCATCATTGCTTCTGCCTCCTAGATTTTCTTGTAGTGATCACCAGTCAGCTTATCCTGGTTCATACAATCAGCAATGATCTTCCTTCCCTTAGCTACAAACTCCTTCAAGGATGCTTGACCAATCTGCAATTAACTAAGGTCAAGTGTAAAGTTTTCAGTTAATTCACTCAATCTTTTCTTCATGTATTTCTCTTCTACAACTTGGGATGCAGATTCTTCCAAGCTAGAAAATTTTGCTTTAAATTTTGTCAATATTGTACTGAAATCATCAACTGAATGAAATTTGGACACTTTCTTATCTGAAGGTAGCAATTTGTTCAGAATTTTGACTGATTCAATAAATAGAGGGTTCCTCATCACTTGTTTCTCATTTTCTTTCTCCATGGCTAGGACGTTGATCTTAATCAGGTCTTCTTCTCCCCAAGAGTCTAAGTTTGAGGTGTCTGGTGTCAAACTTGTCAACAATGATTCTGAGGGTAAGAGTGTGATAAGAGTGCTATATATCACTTCTTTTTTTATCTTCATAGGTGTTTCAACAGATGGCTCATCTGTTGGTTCACTTCCTTTTACCTCCTCTTCTTATTTTTCCTCTTCTACGTTTTCTTCCTCTTTTTTTGTCTCCTCTTTTCTTCACTTGTTAGATCTTCTATTAGGAATTCTTCTTGTAGCTTGGGTGAATTGTCATTGCATAGAGTTTCAACCTCTTGTGTGCTCACAAGGGATTCCTCAGAATTATCTAGCTCATTCTTTGTGGCCGCCATTGCAATCTCTACATTATCAATGAAGATTGTATCATCCTTTTGTGACTCAGTCAAGGGCACAAACTTTACTGCCTTTGTTGGTGTTACCACTGTAGGCACTGGATCCCGAGGACCTGTTACTGGTACATTTGTGGCCTCTACCACCTTAGATTCCTTGGAGAGCACTCTTGTTGTGGGCATAGTAGGTGGATACATGTGCCTATTCAAGAAAACTTTCTCAAAAGCTTTCTTTGTCTCTTTTGTTGTCAATTCAAAGTTCTTGTCCATTATGTGTAGTGTTCTTAGCTTTTTTATTATATGCGGCTTCAATAGATCTAGCAATAGTGTTTTCTCTTCTAAGGAAAATATAGGGAGGCTTTCATCTAGAATCTTTTCCCTTATTCTAAGATCTTCTTCAATAGCCCGTTTCTTCAAGGATTCCAAGATATCCCAAACACTGTCCAGAATGACTATCTTAAGATCCAAGACTATTTTCTTGAACTTAATCATATGTTTTATGATGATGCCATGAATCTCTAATTTGTCAATTTCACTGTACTTCTCATAAAACTTTCCTATCTGATATAATCTACCTTCATCAATAATCCTTGTTCTTAAAACTTGAAGACTAGGTCTGAAACCTACCTTTGGAGGTGCTTGAGCATTTTTCTTACTTTTGGTTGCCCGCGAGGATGGGTGACTTGTGCTTGTTTCCTTATTTCTCTTGGCCATTGCCTTATACTTAGGAGGTGATGTTAGATCTATTGTTTCCTTGGGCATAGGAGGGATACCATCTATTTTACCCTGTTTATCCTTTTGATCATTAGTCTTCTCAATCTTGACCTTCTTCATCTTGGGATCATCAAACTTAGCTTCCACTGTGGATACGCTCTCAATTTCCAATGCTATCTTTTTTCTCTTGCTTTATCAAGGTCTACCTATGTCACATCATGAATTTTAAGCATCTCAGATGTAATCTTAGAGGCTTTCCTCTTAGTTGTTACCTTGTTCAAAACTGCATCAACTTCCCTTGTCTTTTCTTCATAAGTACCCCACCTAGGTTCATTAGGGTCCTTAGGTGCTGAAAGTAGTACTTGTGCATATGCTTCCAAGATTGGTTCCTCAACCTCATATCCAAGTGGATGGATCCACTTTGTTCTAGGTTCAACTGCTTCCATACATGTTATATCAGTCTCTACCATAAAGCAAATACTGTCTTTATATTTCTCAACAATACTCTTTGGTATTCTGTATCTCATCTATATTTTGATCCTGAATGTCTTTAATTCCAACTCCATGTAGTCCTTTAATGTACTCTCAGTAGATGACTTAAGAGGTATTTGTGGCATTGTAGGTAAAATCTTGTCTAAATACAAATTTGAGACCTTTCCAAGTATGCGGAAGTACATGTAGATAATCAAAGACCCAAACCTAAATATTTTGGTCTTATCATGTTTGATGACTCTAATATTATCTATCAATTGTGTGCACAAGATCTCACATAGATTGAAATCACCATTTTCTCTAACAAGTCTTATTGCTGCAAGAATAGTGGCCGTTGACACACTATTCACCCTGTTGGTGTGCTGAAACCTATAACCTAATATCATAGACATCAATTTGATGTCTTTCTCCTCTATAGGCTCAATTTTCATTCTGCGCCTATCACTTCTTGACATACATGTCTATTATAATAGTTTTCTCACATCCTTGCTTGTTGGAAGAATGACACCTATCCTTGAAAGGCTTATCATTTCATGAATAATGTCTCTTGCGATTCTCACTGGCACTTCACCTATCTAGAATAGGTCATCATGAATCCTACTGAACAATATATTGATCCATTCAGACTCATAAAACTCATACACCGTAGCATATTCAACTATGGGATGGTTTTCCAGTTGCGTGAAATCATCTAGGAAGGTTTTGTCTGGCTTTATCATAGTTTCAATGTGTGCTCTAATCCTATCAAGTCCAACTGGTTCTTTCTTGTAGTAAATGTATGCACAGATGTCTTCAACATGCATGATGCCCATAGGGGTTCTTGAGAATGCACCTTCTAGGTCATCTAGGGTAGACTTTAAAGGGTGCCTCTGGAAAGTATATCTTTTCCTCTCCGCAATATCAAACACAATAGGTGTATCCATAACTTACTTATTTATCACTTCAAATCAGTTTTCAAGAACTTCTGAATCATTACGACAGATTATAGCTTCACAACCGATTAATCACACTCTTTCGCTGGTGAATCAAACTTCAATACTTCACAATCAATTGCTAGGGCTTTTGTGATCTCCAATCTCTCAAACTTGAATGCAATGAGTGATCTATAAGTTTCCATACACTATAAAGTGACATTTCCACCATTAATGCTTGCCACGTAAACAAGAATTTGACTGAGATTTTCCAACTTTCATCCTACAATCGATCAGGCAATGCACTCTTGCACATAGCATCATATTGTCTCCAAGATGTTAAATCAAAAGGCACATACTCTGAGGGTGAGTACACCAGCTACACAGGGGTCTAGAGCTAAATTAGCTCCCCCTATGATCCTGAGGGTTATTCATCTAGATGTAGAGGGTGTGTCCACTATGGATGCATCCAATACATACTCATTAACCTTATCCTTCTTTTCCGTTGACCAAATAATTCTCACATCTTCTGAAGCTTTCACAAACTTGACTTCTCCTTCGTTATCCAATTTTGATTCTTCTAGCTTTTTAGGGCTTTCCTGCCTTTGCATTCTTGATCTACAAAACTTTAAGATTTGTCCAGCCTTGTTGCAAGAGTGAAAAATAACCGGAGGCCTTAAATACCTTGGTGCATTGATATAGGTTACCATTTTACACTTTCAAGTGGTGTGACCATTATAATTACATATCTGACATGTAATATTCTGAGAACTTCTTGCATTTGGTTGATTCTGATTTCTCTGATTATGTTGAGTCTTGTTCTTCAGACTTGTTTTACAATTCATAGCTCTATGACCAAATTTATTTCATGAATAACAGTAACCATTGAAAGGTCTTACCTCTTTACAATTCCTTTCTATATGTCCATGCTTGTTACATGCATAACAAGTTTGGTCTACTGGCTTGCACTCATCCTTGGATGGTTCAATATTGTCTTTAGTCTGATTTCCAGTCTCCTTAGCATCTATGGCATCTTATGGTGCTTTCATCCTTGATCGCATGTCATCAATCTAATTTTGTGCTTCATTGAATCCAATGCCCCTGGTATCTCCTTTAAGCTTCTGAGCATATAACTAAGATTCTATCAGATCCTTACTTGTGTGTAATTTATCAATGTGATTCTTTGCTTCAATTAATTCAGATTCTAACTTTTCTTTGCTGTTTCTTAGCTCCAAGATTTCCATGTTTGCTTGCCTCAATTATTCATTTAGTTGAAGGTTCTCTTTGATCTATTCATCATAAACTTCTTGATTGTTAGTTAGCTTATCATCTAGTTCTTCAATCTGATCTTTTAGAGATATGTTCTCTTCATTTAGCTTTTTGACCATTTTCCCTAAATCACTGTTTGAACAATATTTCAAATCTTTTCTTAGCTTCTTGATGAATACTTGTGTGCCACTAACTTTTAATTTCAGCTCTTCAACTTCTTTCTTAGATCTGTCAAGGTCTTCAAGAGCTGCCATAAGATTCTTCTTTAGATTCTTTTCTTCTTCTGAACACATTGATCTCCTAAAGTGGTTAAACTTCTCTTTAGAGGACTAAAGCTCTGATACCAATTGTTAGGAATGGGAACACTGAGAGGGGGGTGGGGTGAATCAGTGTTCACTATATTTTAACCTTTTTACTTTACTCTTGAAACTTAACTTGATTGCTTAAGTACTAAAATAAATATTTATGTGAACAAGATAAACAATCATAACACATAACACCAATATGGTTATGGGGAAACCCAAATAGGTAAAAACCCCAGTGGGAATTGACACCCACTAAGAACTGCACTAGTGTCTTGTGATCCTTGTTAGAAGATCAGCAACCCTGTTAGGAGTTGTTCTTTACAATGCTTTTAGTATAATGACCTTGTTAAGGGTCAGACCCTGTTAGGAGTATTTTACAATAACACTGTTAGGGGTAGGGACACACTATCCTAGAGCTCACTTCTCAAGTGGTGAAGGCTACAACCTTCTAATCTTAGATACACACTATATCTGCTGGATGAACTGGTGCCGTGACACTGCTTGTTTGATCAGTTCCTTTGATGCGCTGATGCTTTGACCTATTAAAAATATCTAATACATTCTAACCACTCTTTGCATACTTTTTCTCTACTTATCTTATCTCTATATCAACTTCCATACTTTATTACAAAGGAACATCTAATATTTATATGCGCTACCAAAATAATTAACTAGGTCGGTCTATAACTGATTACATACAATGCTTCCAAGTGAATTGGCTCAAGCATGTTTACAAACAAAGATTTTTTCATGTCTACAACCTAATTACAATAGGTTCATAGCCTTTACAAAACAATATTATAACCGCTAATCAAAATAGTAACAGTCAGTTGCATACTCTGTTCTATTTTTGCCTTCACTGGTTGTACCTCTTCAACTATCTGTATCTTCGTCATAATGTATCATCTGATCATGCACTCTTAGACTTAGCATGAATACACACTTACCATCTTAAATTCAAGGGCACATATCATAACTCGGTCATACACACATGCATTGATGCTTTGACCTACTGGTGCTCTGCTAACTGTCCAGTCTGCTATACTTAGCCATATTCTGACCTTATGATAATGTGCACTGACTCCAAAACTCTATATGACTTTGTTGCCATAATGAAAACACTACATCTAGTCATATAAAACAATATAGTCAACTTGCCAACATTTGATACACCTATGGCACAAGTTCTTCCTAAAGAGAAGCACATCATTCAATTTTCTTGGTGTAGTTTCTACATTGATGTAGGCACATCTATCATGGATGTATATTTTACATTCAGGGGGGCATCCTTGATTATCTTCCTACTAATTAGCTAAAATAAGTTATTTCCATATTTTTTATTTATCATTATTGTAATTCTTCTATGATGCACATGTGCCGAATAGGCCCAAAAATAACCCAAAAATTTACTTTACTCCTTGATTCAATGACTCAAAATAATGAGGAACATTCACCCTCAAAAAAACCAACCAAACATCTAGACCTCCTCTAGAATTCTTATACAATGTAGACACCAAGTTTCTCACAAGGTTCCAAAAATGAATACTTTACTTTCTTGCATCCTTCTAGGACTCGTAGGAGTCTTACAAAACTCTCCAAAAATCCTTTAAACAATAATGGTTAACTTGTTCACAAAACTCCTTTGTGTACCCAAACCCTCAACATAGGGACTACACCACAACTATGGAACACAATTTGAGACACTTGCAACTATTTGTATACAATAAGATTCACCCATTTACTCAACCCCAAAACACGATTTTGGAAAGGTCCTTTAATTAGTCCTAATTAGGTGTAGTATCCCCAACCAACCCTATCCAATGAGTTTTTGGGTGATAAATTTTGACTCCCTGATTATATGGAAATATTAATGGCCATTCTAGATACCCATTTGGAATTTTCAAAACATACTTTAGAACTAGGGTTGGGTCCCACCAATTGATCAAAAAACTAATTCTAATTGCTAAGGCCTAATAGAGCTATTAGGTCTAGGTTATGAAGAAATCACCTTTAAAAGACTTGAAACAACTTCAAATGCACTTGGAAAACTTTTGCCTAATCTCCAAACCAAAAAATTCAATAATTCTCTGTGCCTAAACCTCTCAAATTTTAGTTTATGTTTCAATCTCCTCTCAATTACTACCGGCTTGTCAGATAGGGATGTCACGCCCTAATTTTTACATTTGGTCAAGGAATCCTTTAGAGTTCACTTTGAAAGTTTTGAAATCTTATTCATGACTGAAAAATCTAACATTTCACTAAAATTAGATTTTATAGTGGTGGCATGAAGGGTTAGGGGCATTTTAGTGTCCAAACCCTAGACAGTTAAGGTCTCAAACCTGCATTTAGTATTTCCTTATTACTCCTTCAAATGTGAATGTATTTTTCTCAAACCAAGTCTAGATGAAAGGTAAAAAAATTATCTACACATCTATGTGGTTCTAGATCTTTTACCAATCTTTACATTCTGTACAAAAGGATTTGAATGTGAGAAAACTGTCATAAATTATTTGAAAACAAAACAAGCTCCTTAGTTCATGT
The DNA here is from genome assembly GCA_027943335.1 of Chamaecyparis obtusa. Classification (NCBI taxonomy): domain Eukaryota; kingdom Viridiplantae; phylum Streptophyta; class Pinopsida; order Cupressales; family Cupressaceae; genus Chamaecyparis; species Chamaecyparis obtusa. The sequence goes on along the minus strand of BSBK01010451.1, from coordinate 353,018 downwards.
GCCAAAACTTCAAAAACTCACGTGTCTCAAAAAAATGAGGCTTATATAATCTAATTAAAACTATTCCAACTAGATCTAATCATTTTTTGAATGTGGCAGGCATTGGATACCCAATTTGCAACTTGAGACAAGAAAAGTGGACAAATTTTGACAATTTTGTTATTTCTTGTCATGATGACCTCCTAGAATCCTAAAATGTTGCCAATATGCTAAGTTAGGCTTACACATGTGGAAAACATCAAAGGAAATCTATTTCCATCCTTTTTACCCCTTTGACCATGGTTTGACCAACTATCTCTCGAATAGATACAATGACTAGTTTGGCTAGGAAGCCTTATAAATGGATTGAGAAACATTTGGAATTGGTCCATGGGACCTTATTACATCAAATAAAAAATCCTACACATTCCTAAATCAAATTCTTGAATAAATTGTGGATGCTCCTACACCATTCTATAAAAAATTTCGTGAGATAGTGAGAACCTTTTCTTCTATTATACACACAACCATCAATACCAAGTGAATTTCTCTATTTCTAGACAATACCTGAATCCATTATTAACTTTTTATTACTTGAAATTTGATGTATGTCAAAAAAAATTTGTTTGATTTATTGGTAGTGGATTGTTGCATCAAAATCTTGCATATCCACATGTGGTATCAAGTTCCTAGATCCCATGTGAGTGTTTGCATTCAGATATGTACATTAATTAGACGAGTCACCTAGGTTTATTGAAACATCTACTTATGCATCTCATAAATAAGTGATAAAAACATTGATATATTATGATAATCTATACATGTTCAATATATTTCCTCATATGCCATCCAATATTTCTTGTAATTGTTAAATATCCTCTTCCATCTAGTTGTTTTCTTCTTCCCTGAGTGGGAAAATGGACATAATAACCCAACCAAAATAAACCTGGACACAATAACCCAAGGACACAATAACCAAGGGTCACAATAACCCATGGTCAAAATAACCCATGGAAAAAATAATCCATGGTCATTTTAGATCAAGTTAGTATGCTAAAAAAGGGGATTGTGAGGCACCATAGAGGATATTTAGGTCATTTTTAGACCATATATCCATTATACACCCCTAAAATAGCCTTAAAACATTTTTAATATGCTTAAATAACTTATAAAATGGTAAATAATTATAGAAATAAAGACAAATTCATGGGAATAAGCTAAATAAGAGTTATTATGAAAATATACAAGTCAAAAGGCATTATGAAGAGGCATTAAGAGGATATATAAAGTTGTAGAATTAAGAGAAGTAAAGGAAGGAAGAAGGGGAGAATAATTAAGAGTGTGTAGAGTGATAAGAAAAAGAGAAATCAAAATTCATAAAAAATATATTTTAATATAATTTTTTGAACATTATATTAAATTCTCCTAGGGGTTTCTATAAAAGTATACAAAGATAAATATACTTTTAGGGAATCAATAAATTCTTCATAATTTTTAATATATACAATGCCTCTTCAATTTTTAACAAGTCAAAAAAATAAGAAATTACTCATTTTAAATGGTAACACATTTTTGCTTCATCGAGAAGGTGTCAATAAAATGATCTGGCATTGTGTAGAATATTTTACAAATAAATTTTCAAGTCAGTGCTCTACTACAACATAAACATAATCTGGTGATGTGATTAGTAGTACAAGACATGATCATGCTCCAAAAATTGAGATGATCACTATCAAAAATTTTTTGAATGAAATGAAAGACATGGCATGCTTGAATCAAGACTCTACAAGAAATATCATTTCTACTACATGTTCTAATATTTCATTACTGGTAGTAGGAGCAATACCATCAACCAATGCATTATCCAAAATGATTCAAAGGAAAAGAATAATATTTGAAGCACCACCACCAAATCCTCAGACATTGAGAGATCTTATCTTACCAATTGAATATACAATTACCGATAGAGTGGAAAATTTTATTTTTCATGACAGTAATGATGAGAATCATTTTTTAATATTCACCACCACACAAAATTTACAATTACTAAAAGAATCTGAAAATTGGTTTAGTGATGGTACATTTAAAATAGTACCAAGTATTTTTCAGCAGTTGTACACAATTCATGGCTTGAAAAATGATGCAATATTTCCACTCATCTATATTCTTATGACCAACAAAACAAGATCCACTTATACAAAAGTACTTGTAAAATTAAAACAACTGCAACCCGATCTAAAACCAAAAACTACACTTATTGATTTTGAATTAGGTTTCAAGGGAGCTATTTCTAAATTTTTTCCAAATGTCACTATTCGGGGATGCTTTTTCCATTTCTCTCAGTGCTTGTGGATGAAAGTTTAAGAAGAAGTTCTACAAACATGTTACACTATCGAAGTATTTTCATTTGACATCAAAAAACTTGTTGCATTAGCTTTTGTGCCTCAGATATATGTAATCAATGCATTTGAAACACTTCTACAATCTCCTTATTATATAGAACACGAGGAGACTTTGCACCCCATAATTGATCATTTTGAAGACACATGGATTGGAAGACTAACTAGAAGAGGCAATAGATGGTCACTAAAGTTTCCAATCACAATGTGGAATTGTTATTCAACTATTCAAGATGATCTCCCCAAAACCAATAATTATATTGAGGGATGAAATAGAGGATTTAGTGAATTGCTTCAATCATCGCATAGCTCAATTTGAAAATTTATCAAAGCAGTGACAAAAGAATAGGGTCTCAAAGAGAATAAAATAGAGAAATATATGGTTGGACACACTACACAACCAAGAAGGAAAAACTACCATGAACTCAAAGAAAGACTAAAAAGACTAGTTGATGGTTATGACAATAATAATATTGTAGATTATATAAGTGGCATTGCTCATAATTTGACACTTTAATTGAAAATTTGAATAATTTTTTTTTTATAGAAATATGCTTGTAATTTATAAATTTTGTTTTCCTTTCTCTATAATCTTATGGGGTTATTTTTTCCATGGGTTACTTTTTCCATGGGTTATTTTGATTGCGGGTTATTTTGGATTGGGTTATTATGAACCTGGGTTATTTTGTCCTTGGGTTATTGTGGCCGGGTTATTCTGTCTAGGGTTATTTTAGCCATGTCCTATAAATTTGGGGACTACAAATATGCCAAAGGATGTTTACATTGGGAAAAGACCCAGTCATATATTTAGATTAGATTTAATAGCCTTGTTAAGAAAGTACATGCATGTGTTTTCTTGGTCTTATGATTATTGGAAGGCCTATAGAGAGGACTTGTTTCAACATGAGATTCCACTAAAGTTGGATGCAAAGCCATTTAGGAAAATACAAAGGCCAATTAATCCAACTCTATCCCTAAAGTTGTAGGATAAATTGATGAAGATTAGAGATGGAGGAATAATCAAGACCATCAAGAATTTTACTTGGGTGTCAAATTTGGTTCCATTCACAAAGAAGAATGATGATATCAGACTGTGTGTAGACTTCATAAACCTAAATGTTTCATTCTTAAAAGATAATTATGCATTGACTAACATGGAGGCTTTATTATATAAGGTGACATGAAATGAGTTAATTTCACGGATGGATGGGTTATCTAGTTATAATCAAGTTAAGGTGAAAGAATCATAACAATATAAAACAACATTTACAACCCCATGGGGTACATATGTGTATGTTAGAATGCCTTTTGGATTAAAAAATGCATAAGCAACATTTCAAAGAGCCATGGATGTAGCTTTTGCAGAGTTGATCAATGTAATTATGGTTGTATATCAGGATGATCTCACTTCTTATTCAAAGAGGGATAAATATCACTACAACCACTTGGAAAAGATATTCTTGAAATCTTTGGAATATGGTATATCACTCAATCCAAAGAAATGCTATTTCGGTTTCACCGAGGGGAAATTACTTGGCCACATAGTATCAAAAGATGGAGTGAAAATTGATCTAGAAAGAGTTGAAACCATTAATAAATTTCCCATTCCCAAAAAGTGAAGGGTATTTAGTCATTTTTGGGAAGATCAATTTTGTAAGAAGGTTCATCTCTAACTTTGTTGAGATAGTCAAACCTATCTCAAAATGCCAAAAAGGGGTGCTAAATTATATTGGGATGCTGAATCTCTTGATGTACTCATTTTTATTAAGAGAGCTATTAAGGAAGACACATTATTAAAATCTCTTGATTTTTCCAAGCCATTTCAAATTTTCTCTTTTGCTCATTCCATACAATTGATGTAGTCATGTTACAAAAGATTGAGGATGGTCATGAGAAGCCAATATCTTTCTTCACTAAGTTTTTTCAGGATGCTGGACTGAAATATGATATTAATGAAAAGAAGGCATATACATTAGTCAAAGTAGTAAAATATTTTAATACTTGGTTGGGGCAGAGATAGTAGCTTATGTTCTAAATACAACAAAATATATATTCAGGTAATCTGAGGTAACTAGTAGAAGGTGAAGATGGATAAATCAAGTACACAATTTTAATATAAATATCCAAATAAAAAATTTATAATAGGACAAGGGTTAGTAAAGTTGATGGCTAAATCAAATTTAGAAGCTACTTAGGATAATAATATAAGCCTTGAAGATATAGTCACTAGTATAGAATAAACCCCTTGGTACTCAAATGTTTTATATTATATAAAGCATATGAAATGATTCGATGATTTGGATGAGAACCAAAAAATATCATTAAAATTATAAGCAACCAAATATTTGTTAATTGAAGGAGACTTATACTGAAGAAATGCAGACGTGATATTTCTCTTTTTCCTAGATCAATATCAATATAAGAAGGTACTAAAAGACATGCATGATGGTGTGTGTAGGGAACACTTTTTAGCTAAAACTACTACCCACAAGATTCTCAAGAATGGATATTACTAGCAAAGTAATTTTAGAGATGCATACACTTATGTACGAAAGTGTGAGGCATGTCAAAAAATTTGAAACACAAAGGTGATCTACCATTAAGGTCAATACAAGTTGAGGAACCTTTTCAACAGTGAGGAATTTATTTCACAGGAGAGATTTCTGACAAGTCAAGTGGAGGCCACAAATGGATCTTGGTTGCGCTAACTATTTTACTAAATAGGTGGAATCCATTCTCACTAAATAGGCTACTAGTAAAGTAGTGATCAAGTTCTTGATTGAAAATATATTAACTAGGTTTGGTGTCCCATATAGGTTAATAATAGATAATGGTATGTGTTTTAGATCATATGAGTTCAATAAGTTCTGTGAAGACTATGGTATTAAAGTCTCATATTCTTCACCTTATCCCCCCCAAGATAGTGGCCAAGGAGAGTCAAGTAATAAAAATATCTTGAAGAGAGTGAGAAAGATCCTTGATAACAATAAGAAGGCTTGGATTCAAAGTTAAATTTAGCTTTATGGGAAGATAGGATTACCACTAAAAAATGCATTGGTGAATCCCCATTTGAGTTGGTATATGGGAAACAAGCAATATTACCACTAGAAAAATTTCTACCAGTATATAAGTTCGTAATGGAGGGGGATCTTTTTGATCTAGTGGAGGAGAGATTTGTTTAGCTAGAAGAATTGAATGAAATAAGAAGAGAAGAATAGGCACACAACCAAAAAATAAAGGCACAAATGAGGAATCTCCATGATAAAAGGATAGAGAATAGAAAGTTCCAAGAAGGAGAATGAGATCTTATGTGGAATGCTAGATGTCAGGAAAAAGAAAAACATGGAAAATTTGAAGCTCTACGGATTGAACCATATGTAATCATAGGAAAGGTAGGTGAAGACTCATATTATCTCTAAATCACCTTATGAGAAGAACAATAATTACCAGTGCATGAAAAATTCTTGAAGCACTTCTTTTCTTAGGAAAATAAGGTATATTCCATGCATAGTAGATTAGGATTCATTCTCCATCGACTTGTACATATTACACATCACTACCTTTTATATTCTTGTGTTCCATTCAATATGTATTTCCATCTAGATTGGTCTACCTATGAGGCCTCACCCCATACCATCATTGCATAGCTGACATTCCCACTTTATGATTCTCATGATGATACATTATTTTGATATATTACAATCTTTGGACCATGATTTCATATTTTTGATATTATGTGATGACCTTTGATTATGGGGATGATGATTTAGGACATATTTTATATACATTTTATTTATAGGCCTCGTTGTTATGATATTGATGAATTATATAATTTTGCGTATTATGGTTTAACTTTATATTGATGCAAGAAATATGAATCAGATGAAAGGTTTTATGTGACATGAACCATGTAAATGAGATAGGGTATTGTGATATAAGTGTTCTTGGAATATCTTGATGTTGAAATTTAATAGAAATTTAGTAAATGCATTCTCGCGTTAAGTGAATTTCATATGATGTTGTGAAATGCAGTTAGATTATATGATGTAATTTATGTGATCATTAGTGTTGCATTTTTATATATATGTTATTGGTCTTTCATGAGCTATTGATATTTTTATCTAGTGTACAAAAAATTGACCATGGAATTAAAATGAGGGGAAATCAAAGATGGATGTATGTGAAAATCATGTTAAGCCAAGGTTAACTCCAAAGGGAGAAATGACCTCGTTGTTATGTGTTATTGTTGTAAAAGTAATGTTTGAATGCATTATTATTGTTGTGTTTATTTTAATTTATGCTTATGTCTACTTGGCATACCGTGTGTGTAGTAATGTGTTGTGACTTTATGTGGTGTAAATTGACACTTGTGTATGTGAGTTGGTATGGCCAAGTAATTTGTTATTAGTTGTTATTCATCTTTGAGTAACCTTGTAGAATCCCAAGGTTAGGTATCTTGGTTTGAGCCATGTGCGGGAATCTTATTTTGAATTTTCGTAGGTCAACTCTTAGTGGAATTTTGAGGGGTTAAATGTAGCCCTAGAGGTTAGTTAGAGTTAAAATAAGATAACCCTATAGGTGCACTTTGGGTTGGGGGTAAAATTTTGACCAGTAGGGTGATTTTATCCCATTTTTACCTCTTCTAAAAATGCCTTTTTAAAAAGTTACGAATTTGGGATGTGTATCATATATTCCTCTCTTTCAAATTTTAAATTCCCTCTTGTTGGAGAGAGAGAACACTTGGATATTATGTCCAATTATCTTTCAAGTTAGGTAGGATGTTAGGTAGGGTTTTCCTTTTAGTGAGATGAAGAAGAATTTGCTAGGTTGATTGCCCACTCTCCAATTTTGGAGACTTCTAGTGGACTTAGTAGGATTTTAGTGGACTTAGCAAAGGAAGGAAAGACTTGTAGGAAGGGAGCTCTACTCAAATTTCATTTTCCATAGTGTTAGTACTGTTTAAAAATATTTGGTCCTCATGCTTTAGAAATTTGATAAACCTTTATTTTTGACCTAGCAAGGAGAAAGATGCTGCAAACCCTAAATTATTGTAAGCCTTGTTATATTTGAATGTTACTTTTCCATTCACTAAAGTTGCAAATAATGCATGTGCCCTTTAAAACCTTTGTAAATTTGTTCGTTCCATGTGTCCGACGGTTAGGTTCTAAGCGGGTCACTTTATTTAGAAATTTTTGCATAGACTTTAGCTTTTCCCATTTTATTTCCTGACCGTCAGATTCCTTTAGATCTTGTGGTTGTCGCTTTATCTCAAGACACTTGGTTGTCAGACTTTCTAACATGCACTTTAGTGAAAATGTGACACCTGTCCAGGCAGGCTCATTTTTAGAGTTGTGCTGTCATTAACTTGCAGATTGCATCGACGACTATCATGATACCATTGAGCTAAGTTGTCCACTCTTTAATCCATGTGCTTTAGCGACAAGCGTCTGATTAAGTTGGATACTGACAAGGATAGAGCTCTGACACTTCAATTTTCGTGGCAACCTTTTTTAGTTGACATCTGTCCAGGGTGATGTAATGCAGTGGGGTCCTGTCCTTCTGAAGATTAAAGTTCAGATAGATCTTGTGGCTGTCATTATATTGTTGAAGGAAGCTACTCAATTTTTAAGGTTTATGCTTTAGCGACAACCATCCAATCTTCCATGTATTTCAGACTATGAAGTTGGTCCTCAATCGCCAGGTCATGATGGCGTGTTTGTTTTTTATTGGTGAAGATGACATGTGAAATGGTAGTTTTTAGTGGGTATGAAGTCTCCAAATGTTTCCACGTGTTCATTGTGTAGTGGGGTCACTGATTTGCATGGATAGTAAAGATATGTCAATTTTTAAGAGAATCTATGGTGGTTGCATTACCGAAGTTGTAAGGTGTTCAGATTTTATGCTTGCAAAATAGAGATTGGTTGACACTTGTCCAGCCCGACCAGATTTAAAGTAAGTTGTGGGTTTTTGCAAATGGGTAAATTGAAATGTTCTCATTGGTCGAGAACTAAGCTTGGAAAAGTGCTAAGAGAAATGACATGTTCATTGTCAGTCGTTCAATGTGCCAGAAGGATTTTTAATCAATGGTTCACATTCAAATTTAATTTTTTGAAGATTTAATGCAGCTCCTTCAACGCTCAGAGAATGGGGCATCTAGGATGAAGGAATTAGTTCCAAAAAACCCTAGGGATTTTGTAAATGAGGGATTGCATGACAGAGGGTTATGGATGAGGGATGCAAAAGTGGGGAAGGATTACAATGGTTTGATCCTATTTAAGGTCGCATATTCCCAAAGAAATGCATGTGCACCTCTCTTTAATATTTGGCAGTTTGACATAGGGAGACTCATTATGCCTGGAGTCTTCATGGATGCTGACCTTCTCATATAGATTGCTAGATGTTATGATCCTATGACAAGGTGTGTTAAAGATATTAATGGAATGAACTTGATAAGCATCATAGAGGATGAAATCAGAGATGTTTTTTCATTAAATGACCCCTCTGTTGGATTAGAGAAGATTGATTTTGAGGAATTTAACAAGATCTATGAGGCACATAAAGACTACATGAGGTCTAGCCCTTAAGGGATTTCTTTGGCAAAATTGGTGCCATGTGTATGGTTAGTAAGAGCACACCTAAGCCTTTAAGGTTGGACCTTTACAGTTTGCGAGCACAGGGTGTATATAAGTCCTTAGCTCTAACTTTTGGAGAAGATGAGGCCAATCACATGCCTATCCCTTATATGTTTATGATGGTACAGTCCTTGCATCCCCACTTGGCATTGATTTTTGATTTTTCCCTTTATCTTGTAGACCTAATCCATGATGGGTCAATGGGGATAAAGAATATTAAGATAAGCATGCCTTTTGGATGGTGTTCTATGATAATGTATATGTTTTTATACAAAGGTGTGGATTTCTTCAACAAAACAATAGATATTGTGAGAGAGAAGAATGGAGAGGCATTGCCAGTCTAGTTGTGGACTATTGAATTACCATGGGATAGAACTGATGCTAGTTTCCTTATTTTTGATAGAAATTTTGCTTTAGGGCTCAGGTCCTTGTTATGTTTTGAGAATCCCAAAATTCCCAAGGAGTTGTTGAGATTAATTAGGCCCAAAGAATATTGCAAAGAAATCACCATAGTACATAATTTTGGTGATATAATCTTATAGCCAATTTCCACAGTGTTTAGGGTGTATGGTTGTAGAAATGCACCTTACATATTGCCTTACCAGGTCCCTTTGAAGATAGGGTATGCAGATATTTTGAGGCAAATTGGTGATTTGTAGGAGACAAGCTTGACAAGGAAGGGAAGGGAAACTTTGTTCCCAGATATTACAATAGCCCACCAGTATATCATTGTCAAAAAGGGATGGTTGCATTTGAATCAAGTTTTGCAACCCTATAGAATGGCTACAACAGTGGTAAGATGTGTAGACAATGAGGGTTTCATTTCTAGGATGTTTAGAGAAAAGATAAAGTATGCTCTTATGGAGCACCAATTTAACTTCCCAGAAGATATAAATACAAATGAGTTTGACCTTCAAGCTCAAGAAATCAAGAAAGAGAAGTGGGTGATTTACAAGAAAACTATAGATTTTATCAAAATTTTTGATAAAAGGATATGACCCACTGAAAGCTTTTCAGACATGGGCAAGGAAGATAGATACCCTTATGGAGCACTTTGAAGGAATCATGTAAGAAGAAAATGAAAAGAGGGCTATGTTAAGTAAGGTAGATCCAAATAGGGCAAGGAGAATTTTGAGCCAACCAGGATACACCAAGCTAACCCCTAGGGAAACATATACAATTCAGCAGAGGAGAGGGTATAGTGTCCTTCTCCCAACCCAACAAAAAGATGAAATTCTCCCATCTACCTCAAAGGGAAGAGACCTATGAGTGACCCAATGGTAGAAGGGCCCTCTCCAAAGATGCAAAAACATGAGGAGTTTCAACTAGAGTAGGATGTGTATTCTCCTCTCCAATCCCCCTTGTAGTTGGATGAACATGGAGTTGCTCAGCAACTAGTGCAATTGAGCAATGAGGGGAATATTTTTGTTTCAAATGATGAGATACAGGAGGGGATCCTAGAGGCACCCAAAGGGATAGAGATGGATCTCACTATGGTAGAGTTTGAGGGTAAAGAAATAGACTCAATTTTGAAACAGGCCAGTGATTCTTTTATTTCAGATGACAATTTTGTCAAGACTAGGGCATTCCTTTAGTTTTTGTGGAGGATGAAAAAAAATCAGTATAGAGAAATTTGTGAGAAAAAGAAAGAATAATTCCTTGATAGGGATATGACTAAAATTGAAAATGAGACAAAGGGGGAAAGGAACAAATTTGAGAAGATAACCCCAGAAGAAGGAAGAGCCATGGTTCATACTGTAGGAGTGCTGATTCTCCCTGAATGGGATATTGCTGATGCAATTATTTTTGATTCAGTCAGGAAGAGTAAAGTTACCACCCTCTCTACTGTAGAATAGGCTAAACAAGCTGCTAGGGGTGTGGCTTTTTTTGATGATTATGCAGCTTTGGTCATGTGGTCCCTCAAGAGGGAAGAAAATAAAGGGAGAAGAGAGGCTCTCTCTTCAGAATATGCTGAGAATTTGTTGGTTCAAAGAGTTGGTGAGACTTCAGGTGTACAAGCCTCAAATATCATTTTGGAGACAACAAAACTTAATGTGAGGGTAGCAGAAAAGGATGCTCAGGAGAAAGAGGAATTAAGGATTAAGTTTGAAACTATCCTTAAGTCTTACAATGATTTGAAGATAGAGTTGATCCAGAAGGAAAAACTAATTGTACAATTGTTTGGACCATAGGATCATAGATCACCTTAGTTGATGATTGCTAATAGGCCTGCAGTAGCTTCTTCTTGTAGCCCAATTATTGAGTTTCCACCATCTCCTTTCCCAGAAACAAATATAGATGCCAGAATCAGTTGGGAAAAGAAGCAATTACTGGAGGAAAAAAATAAAATGAAAGAAAGTAGAGCAGAGCTGAATAAGGAAAGGGATGAGTATATAGAGGCTAAGTTCCTTGTGGATCAAAAATATGAAGAGAAAAAATTACAGAATCTGTGATATAGTTTGCCACTAATTTGAATCCTACAATTTTGTTTGACCATGCTAGGAGGTTAAAGGTATTGCTTGAATCTTTGAATAGACATAAGGATGAGTTGGGCCCAATTTTGAATAAGTGGGTTGATAGATCCCCAAATATGAGGTTATTTCACTGGCTATCTAAGGGCCAGGTTGATCCTAATCCACTGATCAAACCAGTACATCAATTTGTAAAGAGGCTTTTTCAATACAAGATAATTTTGGATTATTTTGAAAGGAAATCCAATCTGCTAAAGAGAGAATTGACACTCCCTTGCTGTGACTTAATTCCAGGAGTTTTTAAGAAAAATGGTGAACTCAAGGAGTTGATCAAATGGAGAGCAAGGATGGATGATGATTTTTCTACTAGGATGACTAGCATTCTAACTTTGGAAAATACTTTGTTCTTTATACACACTATTGAAACATTTATATCTGCTAAGTCCAAGTTTGACTTTATTTAGTGTGAGATCAGTCAGATGGAGAACAAGTGGGAACAATTATCCAGCAGAAAGGATGAAATTATCAATTTTGTGTTCCCAAGTGAAGATGTATTTAATAGATGGAGGTACCAGTACATGCCTCATGCTGAAAAGCTAGATGCTCCATCTACTTCTTGAGGCAAACGAAGATTGTGACTCATTGATTTGGAGGTGGTTGAGATGTAAAGTATATTTATTGCAGGAACAACTACGAAGGATTGGTGATCATATTATTTGAAGAGATCGAGGAAAAGATTGAAGACATAAATTAAGGTGGCTCGCTTGCAAAATATCAGTCCAAGATCTGAGCGAAGCATTTATTGTAAACCCATTGGGGTTATTGGAAAATTTTAGGGTAAAGTTTTGTAAACCCTAATATGATTGATAGCTTGTTGCATTTCATTGTATATAAAAGGATTTCCATGATCATATTAGGCATTAAGAGTCTTAGGTGTTGAGAAGATAGAAATTTTGAAACCCTAACCCTTAGTCAAGGATTGTAATATTTTGTATTATTTCTTGTCAAGTAATAGAGAAAAAGCACATGTTGATACTATTATTTACAGGCTTGTTACACAACATATATTGTATACAAATGATCAAATGTTATACTTAATACAAATCTTAGGTCTTTACCTCTCCTTTGTGTCAAATTTGTGAATCTCTGAGTCTATCAAAGACTTATGTGTATGTATTTTTGCTTTGAGTTCTAATCTAGGGTTAGATTAAATATTGCTCAAAGTGGGATATATGTTCATTTAATTTTCATAAGGATTGTTTGCAAGTAGGAAAGAGTTGGAGTATTTATATTTATGTTCATGAGCTAAGTTCTTCAAGGATCTTTGTATTTTCTCTATTTGTTGGTGTTATTTTCCCAATGGATAAGGCACTGGCCTATGTAAATGCATCTTTATTTCATGAGGAATGATTGAAATCATTATAGTTAGAAACACAATAATCAAAACCAGTCATTTAATTTAATTTACTTTAAAAATAAGTTGTCCTACCCAGTGATGGAGAGTCAATGAATAATAGGTTGTTATTTAGTACTTTCTCATTGATATCTATTGTTAGATCTAGTATCAAGTAAGGAACATAATTATATCTATTGGATCAGGTGTACCCACCTTGGTTTTGTAGATCTAGAAGTGAAGAGGGCAGTCTTGTCCCTATAGTTGGTCCAGTTACCTATAGATTTCCCATATTTGGAACTAACCTCTCCTTAAAATAAGTCTTAGGTGTATTGGTGATTCATGGAGTGTAAAATATTTTCAAGAACCAACAAAATGGAGACTCTACTAGGGAAATTATAGAATTTGTGTCAAATAACATAGGTACAAGTTGAGCTAGACTCTTGGCCTGCTTATTTTAAAAGCCAGTTAGTTATCATTGAACACATAGAATTGTTTCTTTTTCTCTAAAATTTGCCTACTCTTTCTTACTATTTGCCTTGATCACAAGAGGAATATCTTATAAATAGTCCTAGCCTACTTGGGTGGTGACTAAGAAATCTCTGTACTAGTGTTGATTAAAAAATCATTTTATTACAATGAGTTTCAAGAATACAAGGTCCTGGAGAAAAGAACATCCAAAGGAAATTTTGGAAGGTGAACTCCCAACCACATCCAGACATGGGAAAATTAGAAGAGAGTAGAGTACTAATGATATGTCCTTCACATGGAAGTAGAAAGGAAATTCAAGACAGGAAAGTCTTGCTCATCCTAGCCAGGAATGAAATGCCTTAGAGTATGAAGAGGCTGTTGAATTAGGTTTGAACTAGTATGAGGACTATTATTCTCCTTTAGAGAGAGAGGGTGAGAAATTACAATATAACAAGAAAATAGTCCTTAATAAACAACATGGAGTAGAGAGGAGGTCTAGAAGAAAAAGTAGAAACAGAAAAGATTTTATCCCTCATTTTACCCTTGGTTCTTCATTACCCCAAGGTCTCCATGAATCCCAGGATCATCAAGAAGAACACCAGGATGAATCTGAAACAACTTTACAAGATTCTGAGGAAATTTTTGAAGAAGTATATGAATTAGAAAGGAAGATTTGTGAGCAAGCAGCTATTAGGAAAATAAGAGAAAAGGAAAAGGAAGAAAAAATCAAACATGCTATGATAAGGGCCGATCAGTTGAAGATGAAATTGTTAGACTTGGAAGAAATAAATCATGTTCCTATGCCTGAACAAACAAGGGAGAATCCCATTATCCAAGAAATCTTTGAAATAAGAAATCCCAAGGATAGAGGTAAAAAAAAGGCTATAGGAGTCTCAATTAATGAGCCCCTAGGCCCTAAAGATCCATTAGACTAGGCTTTAAGGTTGGAGGTTGACCTTGAAAAGGCTAAGAGAGAAAAAGAATTGTTGGCCAGGGAGTTGGAAAAAGGTAGAATTGGAAGCTACGACTCTAGAAATGAGAAAGAAGATAGATTTTTGTAAATGATCTATAGGACCTACTAATGTTGCTACCTCTTCTTTGACACAAGGAGGGAATGATACTAATATCAAAAACTAGGTAACAAGTATCCCCCCACTAGGTGGACTCAAGATTTCTGTTGTATCAAATACTAATGCATCAACATCCCAGGGTGCTGGTTTATCTAATGTAGGGCCTATTCATGAAAGATGTAAATAGTTGGTTGTTACTGGCATTCTCAGATACCCCAACCCTATCCTTGAAGAGATTAGAAAGAAGCTCCCAAAGTTCATTGGTAGTAATGTTATCACCTGTGAAGAACACTTGAAGAATTTCATTGATGTAATAGATGATTACAACATTGTGCCAGATGATGTAATAGTGAAGTTGTTTGTGCAATCCTTAACTGAAGATTCAAGGGATTGGTTTAGGGCCTTACCACATGGTAACATAGGTTCATGGGATCAACTCAAACATTATTTCAAGGAACAATATGGTGATAAGACAAATGAGGGCTTTATGTTAAATGAATTTAATAACATTAAGAAAAATTTCAATGAGGATGTTATTGAATTTAGTATCAGGTTTCAGAAGGCCATGCATAAGCTCTTGTAAGTTATTAGGTTAGATGATAGGGTCTATCTTGTCACTTATTTAAATGCCTTTGATTCTAAGATGAGATACCTTTTAAGAGATAAGAATCCAAGAAATATTGTAGAAGCTTATAAGCTGGTTATAAACATAGAGAGTAACCACAAAATCTCGAGGAAATTGGGAAGAAGGGATGCTAATTGTTATCTCTATTTGAGCATTAAAGGTTGTCATTAGTATCAAAGGTTATCAATGATATCAGGTTAGTTACTTATATTGAGCTAGTTGGTAACTAGAAGCAAAACATAACAGTCGGTTATATTCTATATACCAAGCATCAGATAATTTACCGAGCACTAGCGACACTGACACTGAGCTATAGTAAACACCGAGCATCAGTATACATCGAGTAGTTTATACAGTGTTTATCGATGATCAGAGGAAATGACATAGTAATCAAGAATGGCACATTCTTCTATGAAAATAGTTACAATAGATTAGAAAATGTCTTACCAAGATCGAGGAACATTTATTGTCAAGATATTCATTAAATGCAATGTATATCTTATGTAATAGTTTGATCTAGGTCATTTTTCTATACCATAGATCTTAGGGTTTTGTCTAAGATTTGTAACCTAATTTTGTTTAAGTGACATAAAGTAGTATGCTATATAATTATATGTTTGCATCATTTGTGAAGTGAAGTGATATATGGATTAAGGAGCACTTGAAGCACTTGCCTAACTTCAAGACTATCAATTGTCAAAGTAGAACAATATACAAAGGAGATTAGATTAAGCAGAATCAGAGTAGGCAAATTGAGCAGTTCAGAGTAGAAATTCATCATAGAAAAGGTGAAATATATTCAGTACTTATGATCTGTATTAGACAATTGAGTTGTCAATTTAGCAGAAAAATTGCCTATTGCTTTCTAACAATTTTAATAGAGTATTTGACTAAATCTCTTAATAGAGTAGACTTGACAATCTTATGTAAATCTCTTAACCAAGTACACACTTCATTAGTATTGTTAAAATATTATAAATAGGTAGATCTAGTTGATCTAATATGTTACTCCTAACATGGTAAGATCACCAGAAGTGATCAACACTTGTAGCCCTAACAGGAAAATCTTTTCTATCTACAGCAGTGAAGAATTTGTGGGTGTCATCCCTACAACATTTTTTACCTTTTAACAAGGGTTTCTACATTACCAAAATACTTGTGTTATATGACTGTTATACTTTTGATTTCATGTTATTTACTTTCATAAGTTTAATGGATGAATGATACATGTATTAGATGCAAGGTATTTTGGAAGGTTATCACTATTTGCTATTGTAGATCTAAAAGGATAAGGTGTTAAATTTTTTGTGGGCACTGATTCACCCCTCCCCTCTCAGTACCCTATCTCTCCTAATTCCAACAATTGGTATCAGAGCACATTTCTCTTATTGAACAACTTAACTATTGAAGGGTAAAGATCTAAAGTCATGGAGAGGTATAAGATAGAAAATACTATTGAGAATCAGAAGATTTAGATGCAGATGTTTATTGAACTGTACAAGCAAGTCAAGGAAGGACCGAAGAAATTACTGGTTGAAAGGAAGAACCTAGCTATTCTAAAAAATGAGATCGGTTATCATGAAGAATCTATTGATGAAATGTTTGATCATATTGGATCTAGTTCTGGAAGTATTTATGATGAATCTGAAAGCATAATCTTTGATTTGTCTGAAAAGAATCAACATTTAAAAAAACAAGTGAAAGCATTGTGAATCGGTCAAGAATCTTAGATGGTGAGAATGGTAGAAACAATGAACAATGCTAGACAAGTTGAATAAGAAAGGAATCTAGCTATTGATGACCGAAGAAAAATGACTGAACAAATTCAAGCAAAAGAAAGTGAAATATAGAGACTCACTGATTGACATTTTCAAGTATCTAATTAGATGATGATTGTAAATCAAGAGGTAAACCAAGTAAATGGAGAATTGTCAAGAAATCTTGAAGAAGTTGCAAAACTCAGAGAGGAGAATGAGAAGCTGAGAAATGAAGTGAAAAATCAATAGCAACAAAATGAAATGAAGAAATTGGCTGAGGACAGTTCTAAGAAGACTGATGACTTTCTGTTTAATCAAAGAAGATTTGGGAGTAAAGCTGGTCTAGGCTATACTGGCGAAGGAGAAACATCACATCAAGCTGAACAAGTCAACAAAAATTAAAGTCAAAGACCCAAAGCATTGACATGTTATCATTGTGGCAAACTAGGACATACATCTAATGCATGTAGAAGCAAAGCACAAGGTAAACCTCCTATCACTACTAAATTCAATGGATATTGTTATTATTGTGGTAAGTTTGGTCACCAAGCGTATGAGTGTAGAACTAAATAGAATGATATTGCTAACAATACTATTGTGGAGAAAGTATGCTATACTTGTAATAAACATGGACACACTGCACGAGAGTGTAAGGCTAAGATGAAACAAGTATGGACTCCTAAGAAGAAAATACAACGCAAGCCTTATCAACCAAAGAGACAAGGTAATTCTTATGTTTGGGATTATAACACATGGGCTAAATATGTTGCATGTGGTAGATATGGACACATTGTAGCAAATTGTAATAGGAAAATATGGGCTGGAAAATCAAGAATCTGGACAAGCACTGGAATGGCATGTATGCATTTTCATAAAGTCAATCATTTAAGCAAAGATTACAGAGACCAAGCACCAGAGGAAAATCATGTATTTGAGAGTGGAAACACTATTGCAGATATCATGAAGATAAGGAACACTATGTGGAGAAAGGCATCTAATGAGAATGCTGAATTAAGTAATGCTGTCAGTGAAACCTCGTCCATTGCATTGGGTGACATCGGTACTTCCACTTAAGGTGATATAGGTATGTATGGGACTGACATTTCAAAATGTTCACATTTTACATACAGTTCCTTATATATGATGAGCACATACTAAATCTACATGAATGAAGATGCACTATGGTTTATATGTTTTAAGTTAACAAAGTTATACAGTTGGTAAAATTAAGACCGAGCATTGGTTACCCATCGGTAATCACTATTCAAGGTTAACGAAACAACAACATCAACCGATGAAAGAAATCTTGTGTTAATTGAGTGGATAAAAGTTTACAGTTGTCACCGAGCTGACAGCTGTTATGAACCAAAAGGTAGGTCAAGCATTTAATGCACATAAGTTTGAGCAGGAATATTGAAAAGTCTATAAATACATGAGAAACAGAGTTCATTTTTACATTGCGATCTCGAAGAGCGAAGATTTCACAGAAAAGAGTTCAAGCTAAAAGGATTTTCAGAAGGATTCAAAGCTACTGTAGATCGAACTAACATCACTCTTCGATGATTTTGAGTAAGTACATTTTCTATCGAACACTTTATTAATCTTTTGCTTGCCGAAACCCTAAATCAATTTATGGCATCTACATCATCCACAAGAAAATCACACACTATTGAGGAAGAAGTAAATCTGATTGTTAGAGCGAATTTTGACAAACCTAAGTACAAACAACACCCCAAGATTGCATCACAAATAGATTTAATGGGTGCTTTTTCAAGCACCCCAGATAGGGTTTTGTTAACAGAAGATGTACGGTTGTTCATACATTGCAAGATTAGAGAAGTAGGAGATTTTGAGACTATTTTGTGGCATCGATGGAAAACTAAAAATAGAATATGACCAAATTGAGAAATCAAGGCTATTGTGTGCCATACACTTTCCGCAAACATTCAAAATAGACTGGATAAGGATTGTATTGAGTCGGTATCATGATGGAAAATTCTGGTTGGATAAACCAGTAGAGGTCACAAAGAAAATGATCAATAGGATTAATGGCTATCCTACAACTGACAAGGCAAAGGCTTTCCAAAGTTCGTCCCAACCCAATGTTGAGAAGAACACTGGAGTTGCATGGGATGGTCAAGCATTGAATATTTCATCAATTAAAGACCCAACAGTAAAATTTTTGGCACATGTGATCGAGTACAAAATATTTCAATCGAGTAGATTAAACAATGTACCTTGTAGTGCAGTCAACATGGCATACAAAATTATGAAGAAAGATCACCAGATTGATCTTGCAGAGATACTGCTAAACTAGTTACTAGAAAACATGAAGACTATAAGGTCAAAGAAGTCAAACACATGTAAGTTTGGTTCACTCCTTGTTTGTTTATTCTTCTATCTACAGAGGTATCTGCCTGGCATCGGTAAAGTAAATTGGACAACATATAAACTGATAATTGTACAGATTATCGAGATGATGAACAAGTTAGGAGATGATTTGAATAAATTTTTTGATGAGTACTTTAAAGAATTTAAGACCAAGATGAATCAAAGAAGTAGAATTCCTTGAGAATTAGATAAGAAATTTGAGATAGATATATGTTTTCTAGTAGACACAGATCATTCCATGATAAGAGCAGTTGAACCTAGAATAAAATGGCTAGCACCTATGTGCTATGAAATTAAATATGATTTTGCATTGAAATCTATTGAAGCACTACTAGAACTACTAAAAGACCCCAAGGCCACTAGGTTTGGAACCTATGAAGAAGCTAAGTCTAGAATCATGAAAGGTTTGGCCATTAATAAAATGTATAGGAAGGCCAAGAAGATGAAGAAAGACCTAACTGCTAGATTTGGAGATGTCTCTGACTCATCTGAGGAGACACCGGTTGAACAGGCAACTGAATGTCAATTAATGTTGGCTGACAAGGCATATGACAGTGAGGAAACTGAATCTGATGAAGAACAAGAAGCTACACCAATTCCTCCTCCCAAAGCTCCAAAGAAGAGGCAATTGCCAGCACACATAGGTACAAGGACAAGATCATCAACTGCAACTTCATCACCATAGAAGAAGGAAGCAGAGAAGGCAATAAAATGAAAGGCAGCTACACCGACAAAGACATATGCAAAGAAAGGATCCAAGGTTGAAGCTGAGGCATCAAAGAAAAGGAGAAGACTGATAAGAGGTAAAGAAGAACTTGAGGATACTAAAAATGAAGATGACATCAGTCAATTCAAAGTGGTCAGAAATAAGGTAAGATCAATAGATGAAATAATTGAAGATATAATTGAGAACAGTGACCTTGTTGATCTGGAACTTAGCAGATTTGACAAAATGTCAAATGAGGATCAATCAAAGATTGAAGAGGCAGTCATCCAAATTATGATAAAGTTTAAAAGAGTTCCATTAGAATTTACACTAACATTACCAAAGGATTTGGATGAAAGAATAAATAAAAAATGGGCTTATACATTAGACACCGAAAAGAGAAAGAGAGAAAGATCTCTAGTTCAGGCAGCCCCACATATAAGCCTAGCAAAAATTAATGAACACATGGCTAATTATCAAGAAATATTTACTGTAAAGAACCGATCCATGATGATACTAGATGAGAATGTGGTAGATGTAGATAAGACTAGAGATTCCCTATGGAAATCAATTCTTAAAGCCAAAGAACAAGTTGAGCAAAATGCATTCTTAAATTTGTCTAAAAAGAGACAAAATTCCAAAGGAAAAGGTATTTACATAGATGATATTGTAGCAAAGAAGTCAAAGGACTCTGGTATATCAGTTATTGAGGTAATTGATATCACTGAACAAAAGGAAGACATAAATAATTCACAAGATACACTAGATCCAATAGAGATCCAAATGAAGAAGAAAACCGATGATATGATGTACTCATTGAGGACATCACAAATGGTGATCCTGATGACAAGGATGATGAGGATGTAATATTGCACCAGCAAACACTCAAGATGGAGTACAAGTCACTAAAAGTGCATTTACATCATTACCAGGTGAGCTTCCTATACTTGCAGAAGTAGTAGAAATCCTTTCATAGGAACAACCTGATGGCTTAGACCCCGAGCAACATAAAGATACCACAGGGGAACAAGACATCGATACACCTGCAGAGACACATAAGTCTAAAGGAAGAGAGGCAACTACTATAGAAACAAAGGCACAAGATGAGCCTAAGGCAATTGAGGTGACTCCACCTAACACCACATCCGAGGCTCCCACTCACTCAATCGACACATAGGTTACCGAGGAGTAAAAGAAGGAAGAGAGTGTGTCAACTGGGAAGGATACTCCAAAGGTAGAAGACAAAGTTCTTGTCACCATTTTGAAGAAGTCACCCCTTTCACTAGAGAAGAAGAAGAAAAAGAAAGCAAAAGGGTTGGTCACTCTAGATGAAGTTATAGTAATACCCGAGTGTGACCCGAGGACCCGTAGCCTTGAGGAATTGAGCAAATATGGGGAACTATGTACAAGAAAAACAACACAAGAAAAGTTGAAGCAATAAACCAAACACAAAGAAATATTAATGGATGTTAGGGATATCTTACAATAGGTAGTACCTGAAGTGAACATTAATGAAGATACTCCTATTATAGATCAACTTGCTATACTTACCGAGAAGATAAATGCCTCAGACATTGATGCTGACAAGAAAATTAAAGGAAGGGCAGAATCCAAGATTCAAGACAAATTGGCAGAAAGAATTAGTCAAGAAGTGGCAATAAACAAGGTCAAATTATCTAAGGTAATAACCGAAATAAAATCCGTAACCCAGTTAATTTGTCAATTCTTATTGAAGCTATGCACTGTGGAAACCTTCACTATTGAGATTAGTGAAAATATCAAAGGTCTGGAAGATGAAATCAAGACTAGTGCAAATGCAGCTATCATCGAGCCACAAGATTTTTCAAATCACATTCACCAAGTTCAAGAATTCAGGCGGTTGATAGTAGGTCTCAAGAAACAAGAAGAGCAGATCATGTCACAGAGTTATAGATAGAACTCCTTCCATACATGAAGATTTTTGAGAAACACATTGTCAAAGCGGAACAACTTGTTGCAACACCAAAAATTTCTGTGTTGGAAAACATCTTTGACATGCATGCACAAGTCGATCTTGAGCACATTGCTCTCACCAATTTGAAAGAGGAATGGGAAAACCTCTTGGAGTCTATGAAGAAAACCCATCAACACTTTTTTGACAAGATGTAAGTATATATTATAATTTTTGTATTTGGCATTACTATCAAAAAGGGGGAAATCAATGTATATTTCATTATGCCAAATATGTACATAGATGCTACGTATACTACATACTACCGGGAGAATGCACTGAGGGGGAGTAAATAGAAATTTTGATAAGTATATATGTATATGGTGGAGATATAAGTTATATGTAGAAAATTTTGTCTATATACATTCAATTTTTGATACTAATGCCAAAGGGGGAGATTTTTATCTGTATTTGAGCATTAAAGGTTGTCATTAGTATCAAAGGTTATCAATGATATCGGTTGGTTACTTATATTGAGCTAGTCGGTAACTAGAAGCAAAACATGACAGTCAGTTATAGTCTATATACCAAGCATCGAAGAGTTTACCGAGCACCAATGACACCGACATCGAGCTATAGTAAACACCGAGCAGTTTATACAGTGTTTACCGATGATCACAGGAAATGGCATAGTAATCAAGAATGGCACATTCTTCTATGCAAATAGTTACAACAAATCAGAAAACATCTTACCAAGATTGAGGAACATTTATTGTCAAGATATTCATTAAATGAAATGTATATCTTATGTAATAGTTTGATCTAGGTCATTTTTCTATACCATAGATCTTAGGGTTTTGTCTAAGATTTATAACCTAATTTTGTTTAAGTGGCATAAAGTAGTATGCTATATAATTGTATGTTTGCATCATTTGTGAAGTGAACTAATATAGAGATTAAGGAGCACTTGAAGCACTTGCCTAACTTTAAGACTATCAGTTGTCAGAGCATAATAGTATACAAAGGAGATCAAATTAAGTAGTATGCTATATAATTGTATGTTTGCATCATTTGTGAAGTGAATTGATATATGGATTAAGGAGCACTTGAAGCACTTGCCTAACTTCAAGACTATTAGTTGTCAGAGTAGGAAAATATACAGAGGAGATTAGATTAAGAAGACTCAGAGTAGGCAAACCGAGCAGTTCAGAGTAGAAATTCATCACAACAAAGGTGAAATATATTAAGTACTTATTGATCTATATCAGACAATTGAGTTGTCAATTTAGCAGAAAAATTTCCTATTGCTTTCTAACAATTCTAATAGAGTATTTAACTAAATCTCTTAACAAAGTAGACTTGACAGTCTTATGTAAATCTCTTAACTGAGTACACACTTCATTAGTGTTGTTAAAATCCTATAACTAGGTAGATCTAGCTGATCTAATATGTTACTCCTAATAGGGTAAGATCACCAGAAGTGATCAACACTTGTAGCCCTAACAAGAAAACCTTTTCTATCTGTAGTAGTGAAGAATTTGTCAGTGTCATCCCCACCGTAGTTTTTACCTTCTAACAAGTGTTTTTGCATTACCAAAATACTTGTGTTATGTGACTGTTATATTGTTGATTTCATGTTATTTACTTTCATAAGTTTAATGGATGAATGATACATGTATTAGATGCAAGGTATTTTGGAAGGTTATCACTATTTGTTGTTGTAGATTTGAAAGGATAAGGTGTTAAAGTTTTAGTGGGCACTGATTCACCCCTCCCCTCTCAATACCCTATCTCTCCTAATTCCAAAAATAACAAGTCACAAATGTTGAACAGAAAGGAACTAGGAATGCCTACAAGTGCAAAACCAAAGGATGATGATAGTTTAAAGAAGATTTTGAAAGCTATAAATTATTTGAAGCCGGATGAAAAAAGCAATAGGGTTGCAGGTAATGACAAGCCTGCCTTTAACAATTTTAGCAAGTTGCCAAGGATGCAAAATTATCCTTATAATACTCAATGGAAAGATGTGAAACCTATACTCCTAGAAAGAAAGGACAAACCAAATGACAAGACCCTTGATCCATTACAAAGGAATTCAATGAATATGGTTAAAGATCTCCCATGGTTTATTGTGTGTCAATCACCACATGATCCTAACTATTATGTCATATCCCAGAGTGTCTCTACACAAGAAGAACACGAGTGTAATGAGGAGGAGCCCTATGATGACTAGGGATGTGGTATGACTTCCTCCACCTTTGGGATGAAGTTGATTCTACTAAGGAAGATGAGAATCAAGATGTTTAAAATTCTTAGGTTAGAAATGAATCATATCATCAGCAGGTTTTTTCAGATGAGGAAGATGATAAATTAGATAATGTCCAGTGCAATGTTTAAAAAAATGAAGAGACAATTGTTTTAATAAGGCCATATGATGAGGAAATTGCTTTGATAACCATAGACATGGTTACTCAGGCTAAGACAAGTTACAATCTAAGAAATAGAGTAGTAGGTGACCCAAGTCAGAAGCCTGCTAGTATTTTTATTAAAAAAATAGAAAAAGATGCTAAGGTACCCCAAAACAAATAAAAGGAGACTGATACTATTAGCAAGGTCAAAGTGAAGAAAAATGTTAAACATAACATTGTTTATAAAGTAAAGACTAAACTCTCAGAGGAGGTTGTTCCCCCTTTACAGAAGGAGGTTAAAATCCAAACTAAGGAACCCCCAAATACATTCACACAGAGTGATGACAAAGAGACTGCAAATGTGAAACATGATGTGTTTGATTCAAAATGTGTTCCAATTGACATGAGCAAGTTACTATCATAGATTACTGTTAAGGTCCCTTTGATGGAGATGATGAGGATAGAAGAGCATAAGGAAAAGGCTCTGAATTGGGTAAATGGTGTAGTATCCACAGACACCCAAAAGATAGAAAGGATTGATAAGCAAGTAGCAACTTTGAATGATGAAAATGAAAGCCATAATGAAGAAATTGTCTCTAAAATCCCCCAAATTTATTTGGACACAAATGTTGTTAGTACCTCGGTAGGAACAGTTGATCCTTTCTTTTTAACCTTGCTAATAAATGGAAAGCTGTTAAAAAATTGTATGATTGATTCAGGAGCATCAAACACTGTTATGCCCACAGAAGTTATGAAGTCACTAGGGCTGAAAGTGGATACTCCACACGGGAGATGTCAGGCTATGGAATACAGATAAGTACTAGTTGTGGGTACTATGAAGGCTTTACCTTATAAGATGGAAGCATACCTTGGTAAACAATTGACCATGAGTGTTTTGGTAGTTGATATCCCTCCTCAATATGGGATATTGTTGTCAAGAAAGTGGAGTGCTTCTATGGGAGGCAGAATACAATGCGATTTGTCATTTGCTACATTTAACTTTGAAGGACAAAATATCAAGGTTTATAGGGAACCTATAACTCCACACATGATTGAGGAAGAAGAGGACACCATGAACTACTTTTTAGATACTGACATTAATGCTTTCAGGGTCCAGGATAAGGAAATAGAAGAAGGTGTTGAATATACCCTTGTATCAAGTAGACAGGAGGAATGGATTGACCTTGACAGTTTATGGACTATGTATTTCGATGGAGCAAGCTCAAAAGAAGGGTCTGGAGCTAGAATATTGCTCATATCTCCAAATGGTAAAACTTTCAAATTCTCATTCACTTTACTATTCTCATGTACAAATAATGTTGTAGAATATGAGGCTTTGTTAATTGGCCTAAGGTTAGAATCAAGACATGGCATAAAGTGCTTAAAAGTGGTGGGTGACTCTAAGTTAATTGTTTCCCAAGTTAGATCAAAGTACGCATCAAAAAATAAGAAATTAAAGCAATATAGAAATGCAATATGGGATGAAATTGAAAGCTTCAGTGCTTTTAACATTTGTTGGGTGGAAAGAAGTCAAAATAGAATGGCTAATTTGTTAGCTAATGTGGCTCTAAGGCCAGAAGATATTACATTTGCACATATGTCCAACATAGAGGTTCAATCTAGACCTTCTATCCCTGATAATATTGAGAACTGACAGGTTTTTTTTTATGACTAGGATATTTTAAGATTTTTGCAGTGTGAATCTCATTTTGGTGACAAAGAGATGGATTTCAGTGCTTATGTTGATACAATAAATGGTAGAGAAGTTATTTTTGGAAAAAAATTATTGCAACTAAAATCAAATAGAGTCCCTAAGGGATTAGTTGCTCTTGAGAGGGCATTTGACAACAAAGACAAGGTTTTCTTGATTGATACTGATAAATCAAATGACCTTGTAGAAATCAATTTAGGAACAAGAATGGTACCTAAGAAGGTTTACATTGGCAAGTGCCTATCCCCTAAAACTAGGAAAAATCTGATTGATCTTCTCAGGAGGTTTAGACATGTTTTTGCATGGTCTTATGAAGACCTCAAGGCTTACAGAGAAGACCTTTTTCAACATGAAATCCCATTAAAAGAAGGTACTAAACCTTTTAGATAGAAGTTGAGACCTATTAATCCTACTTTGGCACCCAAGATGCAAGGAGAGCTTAGGAAAATGATAGACGCTCGAATAATCAAGCCTATTAGGCATTCTACTTGGGTTTCAAACTTGGTCCCTGTCAGGAAAAAGAATGGTGATATCAGACTTTGTGTTGATTTTAGGAACTTGAACATAAATTCCTTAAAAGACAATTATGGTTTACCTAATATGGAAAATATGCTGCAAAGGGTGACTAGATCAGAGTTGATGTCCATGATGGATGGCTTCTCTGGATATAATCAGGTCATGGTTAAGGAGTCAGAACAATTCAAGACTGCATTTACTACCCCTTGGGGGACATATGTGTATGTGAGAATTCCCTTTGGATTAACTAATGTTGGTGCCACTTTCCAGAGAGCTCTGGATGTACCTGTAATACCCCAAAAATGGGCTATATGTTCATTAACCTCCTACATCCTCAAATCGAATGAAATCAACATAGAAGTCCTAACCTAAGGCACATCTGCACATCATTGAATCTAATTGATTATCTTAAATTCTGCATCGAGGAATATTCCTAGCAATATTCCTAATTATCTTAATTACCTTTAATTTAATGATTATTTGGCGATAAATCACATTTATCCTAAAGTTTGATTAATTAAATATTTTCATATTTAATTAATTAGATTTAATATTTGCCACTTAATTATTTAATTAAATTTAATTCTATCTATTATTAATTGTATTATTTAATTTTGACAATAAATCCAATATCCTATGAATAATTGATTAAATTCTTATTTAATTAATTAAAGCATGTTGTCATTATTTAATAATATAGTTTTTAATAAAAGTTTGATTAAATGATTGATTAACCCATAAATCAATTATTTATTTTCAAAAATTAGTTAAGTTGAGAGTAAATCATTTAATTATTTATTTAATTCTTAATTATTATGCACATTCAAAAGAAACAGTTAAACTCCAAATCAGAAAATCAATGCAAAGTGTTGACTTTTTGGAACTCAACATCCTTTTGGAGTTCAAAAAGCTAATCTAAACTCTAATTTGAGTTAAAAAGTTGTTTTTGCATGCTTTTGCATAATTTTGAGAATTAACTATCTTTCATGATCATATAACTCAAAAATCAAGTTGAGTTAATCTAAGTGATTTATGGCTTTTTCCATGCACCTCCAAAGCCTTGGATTTCTATAAAATCAAGGCTCAACTCTTCATAATTCATCCACAAATTTGCATTCTCACGCTGTCGAATTGGAGTCTGAAGAATCATCTTTGCGAATCCAAGCTATTGTGAGATCTTTCTTGTTTTGAGCATTGCATATCATTTAGCATAGATTCATATAATTGTTAGATCAATTTCATATCAGTTTATCATTCATATTGCATAGAAAATTCAAAAAAATAGCTTAATTGCATTCAATTCATATCTAGATCAATTGCATTCAAATCCTTCATTTAGGTGTCGTCAAGGTCACTGATCTCGATAACAATCTGAGAACATCATACTCGCACCTATTAGAAGGTAGTAAATCGCTTGGTTAGTTTAGCTTTCAATTCATTGCATGATTTCGATTTCAACTAACCTCTAATGTTTTACTGAAGTGTTGTGTCTACAGATTAGGTACAATTTTCACACACACATTTCTGGCGCCCACCGTGGGGCAACCCACCTTTACATGTTGGTTTTGATTTTTTTTTGGAGCTAAAGCCCTAAAGTTTCAAAGATTTAATTTTATCTCTCAAACGGCTTGGATTTTTGTTCTAAAATTTTTTTTGCAAGTTGGACACATATCAAAGAAGCTACAATAAAAAATTCTGAATTTTCTGAGATGTTTTGAATTTTTAATAATTTTTTTTTGAAATTATGGAAAAAATTAATATTTGATGCAAATCAGCATATTTTTCTGAAATTTTTATATTTTTAGAAAGTTCTTTAAATTATATAGGGGGTCCATTCTTTGTGTTTTAAATTTGGACACAATATAATAGCTCAAATAGTCAATTTAAAAAAACTGGTCTGTTTTGATAAAACGGGTCTTTAGGGCACAAATGAAGAGATTTTTCTAAAATTTTTACATTTTTGGAAAAACTCTCTATTTTTTAGTAGGGGTCTCTATTTTGAATTTCTATTTTTGTGGCCAAAATCATAAAAAAAAAAATCAGATCTTGTTGACTAGGTCAAATGCAGCAAAAAAAATAAAGTTTTGTGATGGGTATGCACTTATTTTTTTTACATGGTTCAATGAATGATATGAGTTGTCATTTGGGTTAATTGCTGGTTATTATTGCTGATAATAATTGATTTTTAGAGCTAACCCTATGGTTTTCATAAGTTGAATATATGTTGCATATCTTGTTTGCTTGTTTGCTTGTTGGAGAGTTCGTCACTTGCTTGCATGGAAAATCTCAACAAGAATTGCTAAAAATCAGGTAAAATCTACTAAGAATGTTGCCAGGATCCCAGGTATTCTCCTTCATCTAATAACATTTCAATTTGGACTTAAAATAAATCTCTTATGTGTTTGGCTTGTGTGCATCTTTTCATGCTTTTGTCTATTTCTACACACTTGCATAATTGATACTAGGTTGTGACCCCTTAAGGATTCATTAAGTAGTCTTAGATACTTGTGATTGATCTTGATTGCTATCTTGGGTTATTGGACTCGCTAATCTACTGACCCCTCGTTCCACCCCGTGGTTGCAAGGTCAGTGCCACATTAAAGGGGAGGGGTCAACAGGACAGAAGCGTTAAGTGTTCCACTTGGCAACCCATTTATGCTTTTAGGAACTCACTTGTTTTCTAAGTTGGGGACTCATTTTCAGCTTGTGTGAGGTGTTAAGTGTTCCACCTTGTGGACTCATCTCATATTCACTTTAAGCTTTAAGTGTTCCTCTTTCTGCTTTTTGGGTACTTTTGGTAGATTTTCTTTTTGGAAACATACATCTGTGCTCACATAGTAATTAGGCCCTATGAACACTATTCGTGATTCTTGAGAGATTGGATTCCTAGTGAAATCCTTCTTGATGATAGAATCCTTGTAGGTAGGGAGAATACTTAGTGTGTTTCACATTCAACTTGGTTAGTGCGTCTTCTCTTATTGATCGATACATTCTCTCCCAGGAGAGGTTGATAGATCACGTGGGGTTGACATCACGAGCTTTGGTGAATCAAAATTGGTTAGTGTGCCTTCTCTTATTGATCGATACATTCTCTTCCCAAAGAGGTTGATAGATCACGTGGAGTTGACATCATAGACCTTGGTGAAGCAAAACTTTGTCTTAGCATGTCAGATTTATCTGTCTGCTTTGTTTGGGTTAAAAGTGAAAAGGCATCAAAAACCTTGGATCTGGAGCCAAGTCCCCTTGTGGTACAATACTGTGAGTCATCTTTAGAGAGGGTTAACCATAGCAAACATTCCCTTCATAGGGAAAACTACATTGACAGAACCTCAAGAGGTAATAGCCATTTTCACCGTGGTAGTGACAGCCGCTATATAAATATCCTTGTGGAAGAAATCTTCATAGGTGTGGTTCATTGTTGGGTTGTCAGATCTCCCTAGCAGCTCCTAAAGATTAAGTTCTCAGACTGTGTCAAAACCTTGGTGCATCGGGATTGGAGTTCACCCCTTTGGATCATAAAAGTTGTAGAGTCAAACCATTACTAAAAACCCTAGCGAGGCCAAATTTTCATTTTCTAGGGTATATGTGCATTATTGCAAAACATTTTGGAACATACACAATTAGCGCTTCAAAGGATTAGAACGAATAAAATCACTTGATTGTTCATGCACAAGGTTTCTTTTACCCTTGTTCATTATTTTTAGACATGCTTGAAATCACTAGCTTATTGTTTTGCGTGCTTGTTTATCTATCTGGTTATTGAAAACAAACAAATCTATTACAATCCTCAAATCTGGACAGTACAATTTGCAAACAAGCTGAAACTGAAAACCCTAAATTTGCAAAATTTGAAGTGAAATTCTTTTTTGGAGTCAAAAGTCATCTCAGAAGGTCAGAAAGTCATACGAGTTTTTGTCAAATGTCATTTCAGTACAGCCCAACTGTCATATGGTGAACTACCCAGTGTTGTACGAGTTTTTATGCCAAAAAATTCAAAAGTCAAAATCCTACTTGCAACTGTCATATGATATTTTCAACTGTCATTTCATTCCCTACCAACTGTCGTACAAGTTTTGCAACTGTCATTTCGTGGCATACCCACTATCGTACGAGTCTGCAAAGTGTCATTTGGGAAATTTTTGAAAGTTGTCAGAAAATTGTTAGAATTGCCAGATATTTAGCTTTTTCAG
The DNA here is from genome assembly GCA_027943335.1 of Chamaecyparis obtusa. Lineage (NCBI taxonomy): Eukaryota > Viridiplantae > Streptophyta > Pinopsida > Cupressales > Cupressaceae > Chamaecyparis > Chamaecyparis obtusa. The sequence continues at coordinate 322,369 of BSBK01010451.1, read as the reverse complement.
CCTATTTTCAGAATCTGTCGATCAAATCACTATGTTAGGAACATAGCAGTAGCTATTGAGAATCCAATCATTATCCCAAAGTGGCCTTTTGAATCTGATTCAGCCTTCTGTTTAATCGATTTGAGTCCTTTTCATCTTGTGTCCAAACCTTGTCATAGCTATCAATCTTCAATCAATCATCAAAATGACTGTGTTGTGGTATCTTGTCCACTATCTTTTGGGAATCTACCCATACATCCAGGGCACAGTATCCTTCACCCACATCTAATCAAATCTTCAAATCAATCAAACCTTGACAAGGTTGCGTCATCTGATCATCTTGATTCATTTCATTCTTCAGTCATCTGGATCTTATTCTTTGTCTCACTCAAAGTTGATGGTGGAAACTAGAGCTTCCTCACACAAGAAATTTGGAGAAGCATCCCAGACCTTACCTATAACCGCTACCAGGGATCCAACTCTTGAGAAACTCATCAATTCTGGTCTTTACAAAGATGATGGTCTTGGCAACTATCGATTAAAAAATGGTTACATTCCTCCTCCATCAACTCACAGAGGTACCCAACAAACCTGCATCAATCTATTCCAGGGAGTCCACAAACTCCTACCATGTCTCAAGTAGGGAAAAACTTTGGCTCTCAAAGAACTCAATCTCAACATGGTGCAGATCAGGAACCCACACCTGAAGAAATTGCTCAATATCAAAATGATGATAACTTCAAATGAATGATGAAGCATTTCTTGAAAGAAGATAGAGAAGTATACTTTTTACAATTGGCACATCAAGGAGCTAAACATCCTCCCAACTTTAATGTGGAAAATATCATTACACATGAGGAAGAAACTCCACTCACAGCTATGATGAAAAAGATGCATGCTATGCAAGTTGAACTTAACAATCTTAAGAAAGAGAAGGAACCCAAAGAGTTCTCCATGGAGGCTCTATGCCCTTTTCCTTTTGACCAAGACTTGTATATGCCACCATTCCCAAAAAGAGTGGAGATACCAAAGTATGATAAATATGATGAACACTCTGATCCTCAAGATCATGTTAGAGAGTTCTGTACACAATCCATGGAGTTCATGCATGAACTAACCTATCTCATGCACCTCTTTCCTAGATCTTTAGGGGGAGCAGCCATCCACTGGTTCTCTAGACTGCCTTCTACTATCAAAACTTTTGAGGAGTTGATCAAATTGTTTTATTAGCAATACTCCTACAATATTCAACATCCAGTCACCATGATTGATATCTGTAATCTCAAGCAATATCCAAGGGAATCATTCCTAACATTTCTCAAGAGATGGAGGAAGAAGTTCTCTCTATATGCCAGACCTATTCCAGAAATAGAAAAACTAGAAATCTTAATCAATAACCTTGTTCTAGAAATTAATTATCCTCTACAAATGCAAGATCATACATCTTTTGATAAGATGGTGGACAATGCTATTAAAATTGAAAAAGTGCTTGTGAAAAAAGGAGAAATCACACTTCAAAAAGACAAGTACGAATCAGGATCCAGTTCTAAAGACAAGAACAAAAACTAGAACAAGAATAAAGGCATCATCATAGATGGTGTTGTTGACACTATCCGTGCCCCATCAAAGGCACTAGCCTATAATCTAACTCTTGGTTCCCAAGCCATCAAAGCTTCAGAACAAAAGTCATCTGAACTATCTCAAAAGAAGCCAGAATACAAAAGATGGGATAATAAATGAAAGTTTACTCCTCTTGGAGAATCTTTGGAATCTACCATGAGAGCTCTACTGGCTGATAACATCATCTCTTTGCCAAAAATCCAACCACTTGATTTTGAGCCTAAGCCAAAATGGTGGAGACAAAATGAATTCTATGATTTCCATGAAGGTAAAGGTCACAAAATGAATACTTGCTTCCGGTTGAAACACACCATTCAAGATCTGATTGATAATGGAGACATCACAGTTGACAATCCTAAGAGAAATAACAATCATACAACATTCATAGAACCATTTCTGAAACATGGTCAAGAAGTTTCAACTTCTCAGCCTAATATGGGGGCAAAAGTCAACTATGCCTACCCTGGAAATAATGCTGTCATCAATATAGTTGAACCATGTCTCTCTGAAAGTTGCAATGTCATCACAATTGTAAGAAGAGATAGACAAAATAAATCCACCAACGCGGTTACTCGATCACAAGCCCAAGCACATCTGAAAGGACAAATCTCAGACTCATCAAATGTCCCTAAGGTGCCCTTCAATCTTTCATCTACTTCCAAACAGAAGGTTGCTTCCAAATCTTCCAATCCAAAGGATATGAGGCCTACATCTTATAGCATTGTTCAACAACTTTAGCACACTAATGCCAAAATCTCTATGTTTGAGTTGCTTCGGATCTCTCCAGCTCATAGAGCTATACTAGACAAAGCTTTGCTTGGTTCCAATGTTCCTCATGACCTTGATTTAGATAGGTTCCAGACTATGGTTGGACATCTTACATCTCTACAATATATCTCCTTTTTAGAGGAAGATGACAACTCCTTAAGTCACCCACATAATCAGCCTTTGCATATAGAAGTCTTGATCTAGAACCGTAGAGTCAAACGTGTGTTGATAGATGGGGGTGCTAGCCTAAACACTTGTTCCTACAACTTGATCACACAATTAGGATTTTCAAAATTTTCTATTGATCCTCGAAAGAAGATCACCATAAAAGCCTATGATGAACAAGAAAGATCTTCTAAAGGCACCATCGTCTTACCCATTAGAGCAGGTCCAGTTATCAGAGATACTATATGTCAAGTTCTTGATCTACCTTTGGCCTACAACATTCTTCTAGGGAGACCATGGATACATGAAATGCCAGCCATTCCTTCTACATACCATCAATTTTTGAAGTTTCCTTATGAAGGAGTAGAGGTTACTATCCCCGCAGATCCGAATACAACTTGCAACACCTTGAAGGAAAGTGCAGATAAGCTTGTGCCTAATAACAAAGACTCTTCCATTGAACCAACTAAAGAAGCATCCACATCTAAAATGGAAGATCTTGCAAAAGAGGTTAATATCAAAGAAGATAGTATGGGAGAATATACTATTGAGACAGTCTTATCTTTGACATCTCTCCCTATCTCGCCTAAGTCTTATGGGAAATCTTTGAAACAATCCAAACTAGACTCTAAAGAACCTCTTGAAGCATATAAAAAGAATTTTGTAGCAGAACAAGTATCCAAGAAAGAATTTGAAGAGGATGAAGCTGTGCTATCATGGCTATAGGAAGATGAACCTGAATCTTAAGTTGTTCAAACTAGTGACTCTACAGTATCCAAACTCCCTTCTAAGTCATATGGTCTAGGAGATAAATTAATAGCTAAGAAGGGATATTCAGGTAAAGGACCTCTAGGAATTAGAGGAAAAGGTCTTGAGGCACCTCTCCCACATACTGGTAGAGAAAATAAGAATACTGTTGGCCTAGGCTTTAAGAAGAAACCCTATCACCTCAAAGGTAATTGCTCTCATGTGATAGAGCAGATCGCACCAGGAGAACCTCTTCTTAAGAAAGAAGAAATAGAACCATCAGATAGTGATTCAAAAAGCTCAGAACTCATCCCCTATGAAAAATTGCCTAAGGAGATCAAGGACCTTCTTGATGATAAAGATGATCCAATCAAAAGAATTAATGTAGTAGAAACACAAGAACCTACTATCAACCAAGAGATAGTTGCAACACAAAAAATAGCTAATCTTGAAAACAATCAAGAAGAGGGAGGTGGTAGTGATTTTGAGATAGATTCCCATGAGTATGAATTCAAATTAGAATCTGAGGGTAACCCTTCTTGGGGTATTCACCCTACTTTACTCATGTTCTAAGATTTCCTAGAGATCCCGAATCATAAGTTGAATCAAATGAATATGAATGGGGAGCCATTCTAGAATCAGATGGAGATGAGCTTATTATAGAGAAACATGTTGAAGTCATTCACCAATATGCACCTAATCCAAATGTAAGTCTAGAGTGAAATGATGAACCTATCAAGTCTGATCCACCTATGGCTGAATTGGACTCCCACGATGACATTCAACCTATTCATGAATTGAATGTTTTAAGTTGTAATATCACCTTTGAACTTGAGCATCAGGTTAGGACCAATGATGATAGATCCATATCTGTAAACACTATCTCCCAATCTTTCCCTACTTTGACTATCAAATATCCAGAACTTATTGATCAAACCTCCACAAATCCGAGCCATGGTATTTATACCTTCCCGAATGACTATGCCCTTGCTTGCTACTTAAATGTAGTTGAGCCTATGAGGACTTCCATTAGTGACCTGAGCGTCAGCATGACCGAGTTAGACATCAAATATATTAGTCAAAAAAATAAGAATAAAAAGAAAAAGAAAAAGAGTTCCGAGGGTGAAAACCACTTTGTGGCAGTCTCAGAACCTACAAAAGTAAAAATAAAAGACGCATCCAAAGGTGAAAACCTCTCTGAGGTGCCTAAGGATGAGATATTTGATGTCCTTCCAAGTCATTTACAGGATAGATCTCCAGTTCTAATCGAGCCCACTCAATCTATCAATTTGGGTACAATAGAGGAACCACAATTGGTACATGTCGTACAATCATTATCAGAAGAAGAGACAAAAATTTACTACATTCCTAATAGAGAAGAAGATCAACTTTGCATGGAAATATTTAGATATGCCAGGATTGGATCCTAATCTCATAATGCATCATTTATCTATTGCTCCAAATGTCAAACCTGTCAAGCAAAAATTGAGAAAGATGCATCCTCACGTTGCACTCTTGGTAAAAGCTGAATTAGAGAAGCTGCTGAAAGCCGGATTCATCCGAGTTATTGACTATGCAGAGTGGATCTCCAATATTGTACCCATTTCTAAACCAGATGGTTCAATCAGAGTGTGCACAGACTTTAGAGATGTGAATAGAGCGTGCCCCAAGGATGATTTTCCACTACCTAACATTGATATGATAGTGGACATGACTGCGGGTTTCGAGATGTATTCCTTAATGGATGGTTTCTCTGGATATAATCAAATAAAAATTGCTCCAGAGGATCAAGAGAAAACTACTTTCACATTGATAGATTTATGGTGGTGTATCAGGATGACCTTACAACATTTTCAGCCAAAGAAGAGCAGCATTGCCAACATTTGGAGAAAATTTTCATCAGAGCCTTAGAATATGGGGTTTCTTTAAACCCAAAGAAATGTGATTTTGGTGTTGTGGAAGGAAAACTTCTAGGGCATCTTGTTTCCAAAGATGGGGTGAGAATAGACCCTGACTATCCCAGCCTAGGAACATCAAAGGAGTGCAATCCTTTTTAGGACAAGTGAATTTTTTGAGGAGATTCATTACAAACTTTACAGAAATTGGTATCCCAATATCAAGGATGTTAAAGAAGGGTGCAAAGGTTGAGTGGAATGCTAAGGCAGTAGAGGCTTTCAAGAATATCAAACAGGCTATTAAAAATGCCCTAGTTTTGAAGACGCCAGATTACAGTAAACCCTTGAAATTTTTTTCTTTTGCATCTGCCCACATTGTTGCAGCAGTATTATTGCAGAAGAATGCAGAAGGATTTGAGCAACCTATTTCCTTTTTTAGAAAAACCTTACAGGCAACTAAATTAAATTATGACATTGTTGAAAAACAAGCCTATGCCTTGGTTAAGGCTATCAAAGCATTTAGATGCTATCTGGTTGGGGCTATAGTTGTTTCCTATGTCCCAAGTGCTGCAGTCAAAGATATTTTGGTCCAATAGGAAGTTTCAGGAAGAAGGTGTAGATGGATCAATAGGATCCAAGAATTTAATATTGATAGCCATATCACAAAGATGGTGAGAGGGTTGGGCCTTGCAAAGCTGATGGCCCAAAGCAATTTGGCTACAAATAAGATAAATATATTGGCAGAAGAACAAAGAACCTTTGTTTGCAATATGGATTATTGTGAATGGTATAAGGACATTGTTGAATACCTACAAAGAATGATCCTACCTCCTAAGATGAATGAAAACAAAAGGAGGACTATTAGGCTCCATTCCATGAAATTTGCAATCATAGGTGGTGAGTTGTGGTGGAGAAGTAATGAGGGGGTCTTGCTCAGATGTGTAGATCAAAACAAATCCAAAATCTTGCTAAATGAAATGCACAATGGAGTTTGTGGGGGACATTATGTGGCAAAGACCACAACACACAAGATTATTAGATCAGGTTTCTGGTGGCCAACACTTTTCAAAGATGCCCACCAATTTGTTAGAAGGTGTGACCCCTGTCAAAGGTTTGTGTGTGTGTGAAAATTGTACCTGATCTGTAAACACAACACTCAGTAAAACATTAGAGGTTATTGATAATCAAAATCGTGCAAAATTGAAAGCTATCTAACCAAGCGATTTACTGCCTTCTAATAGGTGCGAGATTAATGTTCTCAGATTGTAATCGAGATCAGTGACCTAGACGACACCTAAATGAAGGATTTGAATGCAATTCTAGATATGGAATAAATGCAATTAAGCTATATTTTTGATATTTTCTATGCAATAAGAATGATAAAAACTGATATGCTATGCTAATCTAATAATGATATGAAATATGAATGCAAAAATAAGATTGATCTCACAAAGATGTCGATTCACAAGAGCTTTGATTCTTCAATTCCAATTCTCCAGCGTGATTGTACAAAATATGAGATGCTTGGATGCAAATTTGAGAGATGATTTGTGAAGAGCTAAAGCCTTTAATTTATAGAAATCCAGGGCTTTGGAGGTGCATGGGAAAAAGCCATAAATCACTCAAATAACTCAACTTGATTTTTGAGTTATTTTTAAATAAAAGATAATTAACTCACAAAAACATGCAAAAGCTAAGTTTTAACTCAAAATAGAGTTTAGCTTTAATTGATAATTGATAGTTGTCTGCTTTTATGATTGTGCATGTTTTATTTATGAATTAATTTAATAATAAAGTGATTTATTTCCAACTTAACTGCTTTTTAAAAATAAAACAATTGATTTATGGGTTAATCAATTATTTAATCAAAATTTTATTAAAAATTATATTATTAAATAATGACAACTTGCTTTAATTAATTAAATAAGAATTTAATCAATTATTCACATGATATTAGATTTATTGTCAAAATTAAATAATACAATTAATAATAGATATAATTAAATTTAATTACACAATTAAGTGGCAAATATTAAATCTAATTAATTAAATATGAAAATATTCAATTAATCAAACTTTAGGATAAATGTGATTTATTGCCAAATAATTATAAAATTAAAGATAATTAAGATAATTAGGAATATTACTAAGAATATTCCCCGATGCAAAATTTAAGATAATCAATTATGATTCGATGATGTTTAGATGTGCCTTAGGTTAGGACTTTGATGTCGATTTCATATGATTTGATGATATAAGAGGTTAATGAACTTATAGCCCATTTTTGGGGTATTACATTTTGCCCCTCTTTGAATTACTATGTGAAGCGCAGTGGTTCAAAGATAGTCTGTGTTTGATAAAGATATGAAACTGATTCAAAAGATAAACCGATCTCAAGATAGAAACCGATTGAAAGATATTGAGATAGGAGTTGATTGATATTGAATTAAGATGGAGATAATAGGTCTTGAATGACCAAAGATAATGTTCACTGTAGAAGCAAATGAACCTATTATTGTGAAAAAGTGTCAAAATACCTGATTCTGAACCTTAGGATTGATAAGAAGTGAGTGACCCGTTCTAGACTCGATTGTCTTAGTAGAACTAGTAGGTATCACATCCGAATCCTTTAGTTGCCGAAGAACCAAGGAAATAACACTATGATCTGATGGTTGCAAAAACTGATACAGATTACAAGATTAAGAGAATACCAGATTGATATGGATCGATGAATCTGATATGCCCCAAGTGATGATAGATTTGCCCCGAGCGATGAGGACTTTTGATGAATCAGTAACTAGACGTGATTGTTTGTCTTGATCACTGATGAAAGATATTGATAGACTTGATCGATAGAATTTGATTTACAGACTTTGAATGATGTGCAATACCATGCCCCCTTCGGGATTAAAATTGAAATCTGATAAGAAAAGTCAGCGTTGATAGTTTAGAAGCATGGTAATTGATCTGAGAAGTGGTTATATACGTTTGAGAACGCATTCTGCATCGTTTGGAAGGTCCTGGAGACCGAATTTGACTAGGTTTGACCATGAGTTGACCATGGTTGACCAAGTTGAAATTTTGATAGTGTGATGTAAGATAATCAGTTAAGTTGAATACTAGATTTCTGTGATGATTGAAGGTCGAATATGCAAGTAGTTAATAATATGAATGATCTCAGATTTGAATTTTGGTCCCGAAAAAGGATTCTACTTGCTGCTTCGTTGGAGGAACCTTCGTGTGAGATTCAGCTCTTGTTAGACTTGAAGATGCGATTTGAAGAATCATTTAAGCATTGGAGTTCGTTTAATCATTGTGAGATCATGCAACATGCAAAATGCAATGAGACATGCAAAATGAAATGCAACCTAAGACCTAGGACCTAGTCACTGATCATGTGTCGATTTGTTATCATCATTGAACTTTTAGGTAACCGGATAAATCAATACAATGCCCACTAGCCATGAAACCATAGACATATGAATATCGATTTGTATGCGCAAGAATCAATACAACACCCACTGGACAACAACCATGGATATATGAATATTGACTTTATTTTCAAAATGTTGGATTAAATATAAGCATCAAGGCACAAATGCCAGGATGACCTGAATATCATGTCCATTTTGATATAGCAATTTGTACAAGCATCAAAACATAAACATTGTGATGACCTGAGTACGCCTTGCATTACAAACACATCAAACAGTCAGGAGATCATTCTAAATCCAATGTGAATTACCCGTAGTGACCCTTTATCGTTCACATCCTTAGGCAAGCTTGCGTTCCACAGTAGGAGAAAGAACTTACTCAAAAAGATAATAGTTAGATCAAAATTCCTTGAATTTTTCGGGTATCAATGGTCGAGGTACGCATGGCCATCCAATTCGAGATAGAGGCTCTTACAGTCGGACACCATTCAATCCAAAATTTCCAAAGCTGTTAGATTTTCACATACAAGCAGAAGACAAAGAAAAGATTATGCCCCCAGTCATCACTCTCTAAATCCTGTAAAGGACATCATTGAAGAGCTCGAAGGGACACAATATGAAAAAATCTCAATGCGAATCAGTAAGCATACAAGGAGATAAAAGCATGAAAAGCACAGATTGTTTTCAGTTGAGTTTTGATGTTTGATTGTTGTTGATGCAAAATCCTTTCTGGAGATGAGACAGACTGACTGACTCAACTTGAAGCTTCAAAGGACTCTGGCTAGATATGACATGTCTAAGATACATTGGAGGCCATAGGATATGACATTGATTGCCCCCAAATTTGAACATTGATAGGATACAGACGCTTGAGCTGATTGGTGTACAGACCGACTTATTGAAACCAGGATATGCAGAAACAAACCGGGAGATATGTACAAACTAAAGCAAGACTGAAAGCTGGGAAAGACCAAGATTGTGCTGATAGATGGAGCATTTTGGAACAAGTGGTGCCCGTTTGCCGAGTTTTCACCATCTTGGTAGAGATTCTATTTTTGCTACCGAGGTGCCTGTTTCCAGGTTTTCACCAAGGCACTTTTTTTTTCTTTTTTCTTTTTTTGTACTTTTCATTTTTTCAATTTTTTTGTACTTTTGATATTTTTTGATTTTTTTGTGAATCATCAAGGCGCCTATTGCTAGGTTTTCACCAAGATGTTCATTTTTTCAGGACTTTTTTCAATTTTTAAGATTTTTTTCAGGACATTTTACCAAGCACTAAATGCCTTAGGCGTAGAATTTCTTCAGATGGAGAACGTTGATTGGTTCTCGGAGCTGTTCTCCTTCAGTCGTTGAGAGTTGATAGGCACCAGAGCCAAAAGTAGCAGTGATAACAAAGGGACCTAACCAGTTGGGTTCGAACTTCCCCTTGCGTTCTCGATGGGATTGATTTTTAGGATTTTCTCTGAACACTAGATCGCCAACTTGAAATTCTCTATATTTGACTTTCTTGTTGTAGCCTCTAGACATTCTTTTCTGATACACTCTGAGATGATCATACGCTGCTTGTCTGCGCTCATCTAGTAATTCAAGTTCTTGTAACCTAGACACTCTGTAGTCTTCATCAGTGACAAGTCCATACATTTTGATTCTGAGTGATGGGATTTCAACCTCAATAGGCAGTACCGCTTCAGACCCATAAACTAAAGTGAAAGGTGTAGCCCCAATAGGTGTTTTGATACTTGTTTTGATACTTGTTCTGATACTCATTCTGATACTGATTCTGATAATGATTTTGATACTAGTTCTGATACTTGTTCTGATACTTGGTATACTTGATAGCACCTTTTTCCATTGCAAACTCCCAAGCAAGATCATATCATGTAGTCCCAATGTCTAGCAAGGTGGAGAACAAGAGGGATTAGCAAGCTGGTGGAAGAGATGGAAGACAAGAGAATGAAGGGAAGAAATCCTCAAGGGGAAACTCCTCAAGAATACCCAAGCTAGGGAAAAATTTTCATGTAAAGTGCATTTGGACAAGCAATGAAAGGCCAGCATAGGATATAAGTCACAAAAGTGTACTGCCAAAGAAGGACAGGATGTAGTCCAAAGGAGTAGACATGTCAAGAGGCTTCATAGCACTGTGTTTTACTCTTTCTTTCTTTTTTTATTAGATCAAGACCAAAGGGGAAAAGGATAGCGATAGGTGAAAATGAATGGAGGAAGATGGATATGAAGGCTAAACATGGAAGGAATGAAAGCAAGATCACCGTAAGCTAGCTCACAAAATAGCCAAATATTCGTGTATAGATCAACATTGTCAAGATCAAAGAGAGAAGATGGAATGGATGAAATATGTAGAAGAACTACGCATGATGCCTGATTGCCAGGTTTTCATCATGGTACTTATCCAAGGTGCCACAAGGAAGTGGTTTTCACCATAGGATGAATTTATTTCTCTTTACTTTTGCTACCAAGGTGCCTGTTTCCAGGTTTTCACCAAGGCACATTTTCAATTTATTTTATTTTTCATTTCTTTTTTTTTGTTGGAAGAAGGCAAGCTTTTTATGTAATGCTCCTTGAAAGGATAAACCATGATATGCCAAAGATCCAAAATAACATGCTCAAAGATGCTGATAGGGAAAGGGAGATGAAAGAGAAAAATGGAGGATAAGGTTTTATGCAAAGCGAGTGAGGTTGGAAGATAGGAGGAATAGGAAAATGAGGAAAAATGATAGAAGGTAAAAGGATAATGCATGGAAGGATTGTAAAAGGGTAGGTGGAAAGGAAGGCAAGATCAACATCAACACATACCTTGAAGGGTGGCGAGAGGGTGGAGGAAATGCGAATGAGGGAATATGTGAAGGAATATGGCGAATGGATAGTAGAGGTTGTGGTTTAGGCACATGGAATGGAAGAATATTTTTGGAGGGAGATGAAGTGGAAGCCTTTGGAAGCTTGAATGTCAATTTCACTTTTTGCTCAACACCAGACTCTTTCAAGAGAGACTTTGGAATCCATATAGCCGTAGGCTTTTTATTTCCTTTTGATGATCTAGAGATAATATCTTCAATGATGGATTTTGGAACCCATACTTGTCTTGTAATTTTTTTCTTAGATATCTCTTTTGACTTTATGTTTCCATGTCTATTAGAGTAGACATGGTGATCTTCTTTCTTTGATAGATTCTTGTATTGCTTCTTTTTCTTGTATTGAACATTCAAGTTACTTCCAAAAGACTTGAGATTTGTGGAAGAGGGAGGATATAACTGGTTTAGATGGGTGGGTGGATGAAAAGGATTCAAGGGTATGCATCTATGTTGATCTTGAGGAAAGATGGGAGATGGAGGTATGTAAAGACCCAAGATGGATGGCGAATTAGGAGAGTTAGGAGGGGAAAGTGAAGGGACATAAGGACCCAAGATGGAAGGAAGACATGAAGCCCTTAGTAGTGGTGGAAGAGGTCCAAGGATGGAAGTGGAAGATGCAAAAGGATAATCAATAAGTTCATCATCATCTATATGACAACCAAGGATATCAGCATCTTTAGAGTGAGCATTAGGATCTTCAATAGAATCATGGACATCTTGAATATGAGCACCTTCTTTGATAGGATTGTTCAAAGCTTGCAAAGACTTAGGAAGAGTAGAAAGTGGAAATGAACATGGAGTGGTAGAACAAGAAGATGGAAGACTTTGATCTTGACAAGGATCTTTGGAAAGCATAAATGTATAATTTTTCTCTTGATTTTCAATAGGCTCAACATTGGAAGTAACAACACCATTTTTAACAACCTTAATGGAAGTATCATCTTTGGAAAGCGCAAGCGTAGTAAGGTTATTTTGATTGTCAATAAGCTCAACAGTGTAAGTAGTAGCTTGATCTTGCTTAGGCGAAGACTTAAGACATGGTGGAATGCATGAAAAAGGGGGTACAGGATGAAAAGAACCCTGAGGCAGATAAGAGACATCAGAAAAAGGAGTGGATGACATGGAGGCTTCTTGATCTTGATCTTTCCTTATGTTCTTTTCTTCATCATTTTTGGAATCCTCTTGACATGGAGCCACTTCTAAGGACAAGGAAGCATGTTGGGATTGTATGGATGACTTTGGGAGAGATGGTGGAGGACTAGCTAAAGTAGGCATTATAGCATATGAAGGCTTAGGCTCTTTAGATTTATCATTATTGAAAGTCTTTGCAGCCAAGTGAAGGTTAGCTTGAGTTTCTTTAAGAGGTAGCCCTGGAGGATAACTATAAGGAACCACATGAAAAGTATCAGGGCTTGTGTCAGATGAAGGTTTTGTGAAAGATTTGAAAGACTCAGAAGCTTTAGGAAATGTACGGGTATTGGAGGAAGTAGGGGATGGAAGGGAACCATCACAAGACAAAGGTCCAACATTAACATGATCTTGCTTGAGAGTGTAATCTTCATTTTCAGCCAGAGAGTTGTTAGAGGAGAGATCCTTATAGTATGCATGTTTATAACCAGCATGGTAAACTTTCTCTTCCTCAAGTGAAACACATGGATCATCTGGGTATTGTGCATAGAAATCATCAAAGTCTCTTTGATAATCAGAATCATATGGATCACTCTCCTGATCTATCCAATGTGATGGCCCATTTGTAGTAAGCAAGAATGAACGATGAGGAGGACTCTTAGGAACAGAGGTGTCATAGGTATCATTACATTGTCTGTTGTCATAGTCATCATAGTCTTCAAAGCTAGATGTGTCACTCTCCGTGGAAGAGGTATCATATTGCTCAATTTTTTTTCGGGGGCATGGTGACATGTACAATTCTTTACCAAATGGAAAAGAGTATAGAGGTTCCTTTTCTTTCCCAAGTTTGTCAAGCTGGACTTGCATAGCATGTATCTGTTTCATTATAGCGGTGATCAGAATTTCTTCCTCATGTGTACTGATTCTTTGAGACATGTGTACTGATTCTCAATAGCTATTGCTCTATTCCTGACACAATGATAGTTTTGACAGATTCTAGAACTAGGCTGGAAACATTGAATATCTTGCAATTTGACAATTTCTGACAACTCTCTCAAATTTTTCCAAACGACACTCTGTAGACTCATACGACACTAGGTAGTCTATGAAACGATAGTTGCTAAACTCGTACGACAGTTGGGTAGCAATGAAATGATAGTTGACAAAACTCGTACGATAGTTGCTAACAGGGTTTTGACTTCCTGAAATGACTTTTGACTCCAGAAAAGATTTTACGTCTTCAATTTTGGATTGTTTGCAAATTGTATTGTCCAGATTTTGAAGGTTATACCAGATTTGATCATTTTTAATAGCCAAGTAGATAAACAAGCACGTAGAATAGCAAGCAAGTGATTCCAAGCATGTCTGAAAACAATGAACAAGGGCAAAAGCAACCTTGCGCATGAACAATCAAGTGACCAAATTGTGCTAATCCCTGAGAGTACTAATTGTGTATGTTCTGAAAAAGTTTTGCAATAACGCACATATACCTGAAAGTGAAAAATTGGCCTCTCTAGGGTTTTTAGTAATGGTTTGACTCTGCAACTTTTATGATTCAAAGGGGTGAACTCCAATCCCGGCGCACCAGGGTTTTGACACAGTTTGAGAACTTAATCTTCAAGAGCTGCTAGGGAGATCTGACAACCCAACAATGAACCATACCTGTGGAGATTTCCTCCACAAGGACATTTATATAGCGGTTGTCACTACCATGGCGAAAATGGCTATTACCGCTTGAGGTTCCGTCAATGCAGTTTTCCCTGTGAAGGGATTGTCTGCTACGGTTAACCCTCTCTAAAGATGACTCACAATAGTATACCACAAGGGGACTTGGCTCCAGATTCAAGGTTTTGACACCTCTTCACTTTTAACCCAAACAAAGCAAGCAGATTAATCCGACACGCTAAGACAAAGTTTTGTTCCACCAAGGTCTGTGATATCAACTCCACGTGATCTATCAACCTCTCCGGGGAGAGAATGTATCAATCAATAAGAGAAGACGCACTAACCAATTTTGATTCACCAAAGCTCGTGATATCAACCCCACGTGATCTATCAACCTCTCCAGAGAGAGAATGTGTCGATCAATAAGAGAAGACTCACTAACCAAGTTGAATGTGAAACGCACTAAGTATCCTCCCTACCTACAAGGATTCTGTCATCAAGAAGGATTTCACTGGGAATCCAATCTTTCAAGAATCATGAATAGTGTTCATAGGGCCTAATTACTATGTGAGCACAGATATATGTTCCGAAAGTAAATCTACCAAAAGTATTCAAAAAGTAGAAAGAGGAACACTTAACGTTTAAAGCGAATATGAGATGAGTCCACAAGGTGGAACACTTAACACCTCACACAAGCTAAAAACAAGTCCACAACTTAGAAAACAAGGGAGTTCCTAAAAGCACAAAAGGGTTGCCAAGTGGAACATTTAACGCTTCTGTCCTGTTGACCCCTCCCCTTTATGGCGCTGAGATTGCAACCACGGGGCGGAAATGAGGGGCCGGCGGATTAGCGAGTCCAATAACCCAAGATAGCAATCAAGATCAATCACAAGTATTCTAAGACTACTTAATGAATCCTTAAGGGTTCACAACCTAGTATCAATTATGCAAGTGTGTAGAAATAGATCAAAAGCATGAAAAGATGCACACAAGCTTGACACATAAGAGATTTATTTTAAGTTCCAAATCAAAATATTATTAGATGAAGGAGAATACCTGGGATCTTTGCAACGCGCTTAGTAGATTTTACTTGATTTTTAGCAATTTTTGTTGAGCTTTTCCATGCAAGCAAGTGACGAACTCTCCAACAAGCAAACAAGCAAACAAGATATGCAAAATATATTCAACTTATGAAAACCATAGGGTTAGCTCTAAAAATCAATTATTATCAGTAATAATAACCAGCAATCAACCCAAATGACAACTCATATCATTCATTGAACCATGTAAAAAAAATAAGTGCATACCCATCACAAAACTTTATTTTTTTTGCTGCATTTGACCTAGTCAACAAGATCTAATTTTTTTGATATGATTTTGGCTACAAAAATAGAAATTCAGAATAGAGACCCCTGCTAAAAAACAGAGAGCTTTCCAAAAATGCAAAAATTTTAGAAAAACCTCTTCATTTGTGCCCTAGAGACCCATTTTATCAAAATAGACTAGTTTTTGTAAATTGACTATTTGAGCTATGATATCATGTCCAAATTTAAAACACAAAGAATGGACCCCCTGTAGAATTTAAAGAGCTTTCTGAAAATATAAAAATTTTCGAAAAATATGCTGATTTGCGTCAGATATTAATTTTTTCCGGAATTTCAAGAAAAAATTATTAAAAATTCAAAACATCTCATAAAATTCTAAATTTTTTACTGTAGCTTCCATGACATCTCACCAACTTGCAAAAAAAATTTCAGATCAAAATTCCAAGCCGTTTGGGAGATAAAATTAAATCTTTGAAACTTTGGGGTTTTAGCTCCCAAAAAAATCAAAACCAGCATGCAAAGGTGGGTTGCCCCACGGTGGGCGCCAAAAATGTGTGTGTGAAAATTGTACCTGATCTGTAAACACAACACTCAGTAAAACATTAGAGGTTATTGATAATCAAAATCGTGCAAAATTGAAAGCTATCTAACCAAGCGATTTACTGCCTTCTAATAGGTGCGAGATTAATGTTCTCAGATTGTAATCGAGATCAGTGACCTAGACGACACCTAAATGAAGGATTTGAATGCAATTCTAGATATGGAATAAATGCAATTAAGCTATATTTTTGATATTTTCTATGCAATAAGAATGATAAAAACTGATATGCTATGCTAATCTAATAATGATATGAAATATGAATGCAAAAATAAGATTGATCTCACAAAGATGTCGATTCACAAGAGCTTTGATTCTTCAATTCCAATTCTCCAGCGTGATTGTACAAAATATGAGATGCTTGGATGCAAATTTGAGAGATGATTTGTGAAGAGCTAAAGCCTTTAATTTATAGAAATCCAGGGCTTTGGAGGTGCATGGGAAAAAGCCATAAATCACTCAAATAACTCAACTTGATTTTTGAGTTATTTTTAAATAAAAGATAATTAACTCACAAAAATATGCAAAAGCTAAGTTTTAACTCAAAATAGAGTTTAGCTTTAATTGATAATTGATAGTTGTCTGCTTTTATGATTGTGCATGTTTTATTTATGAATTAATTTAATAATAAAGTGATTTATTTCCAACTTAACTGCTTTTTAAAAATAAAACAATTGATTTATGGGTTAATCAATTATTTAATCAAAATTTTATTAAAAATTATATTATTAAATAATGACAACTTGCTTTAATTAATTAAATAAGAATTTAATCAATTATTCACATGATATTAGATTTATTGTCAAAATTAAATAATACAATTAATAATAGATATAATTAAATTTAATTACACAATTAAGTGGCAAATATTAAATCTAATTAATTAAATATGAAAATATTCAATTAATCAAACTTTAGGATAAATGTGATTTATTGCCAAATAATTATAAAATTAAAGATAATTAAGATAATTAGGAATATTACTAGGAATATTCCCCGATGCAAAATTTAAGATAATCAATTATGATTCGATGATGTTTAGATGTGCCTTAGGTTAGGACTTTGATGTCGATTTCATATGATTTGATGATATAAGAGGTTAATGAACTTATAGCCCATTTTTGGGGTATTACAGTTTGCTGTAAAACTCAGATTCAATGGGAATTTACCTCTCAGACCTATTGCAGTGCAAGCCCCTTTCCAAAAGTGGGGTATGGATTTTATTGGGAAAATTCCCAATAAATCTAGTGGTGGACATTCCTATATCCTGGTAGCAACATATTACTTCACCAAGTGGGTTGAAGCAATCCCTTCTAGAAAAGAAACTAGTAAAGTTGTAATGGACTTTATGATGCAAAATATTCTTACCAGGTTTGGTTACCCAGAAATAGTGGTGGTTGATAATGCAATGTGTTTCAGATCAGATGAGTTTGTTGATTTTTGTCAGGAAAATGGTATAAAGATTTCATACTCATCTCCCTATCATCCACAGGGCAATGGCCAACTTGAATCTAGTAACAAAAGCTTGATTAAGATATTGAAGAGAGTATTGGATAAGAATAAAAGGGCTTGGGATTCAAAGTTGTTGCAAGCATTATGGGATGATATGGTTACTGTAAAAAAGGCAATAGGATGTGCCCCTTTTGACTTAGTCTATGGAATCAATGCGAGATTACCCCAAAATAATTTGTTGCAAATGTATCAATTCATCCAAACATATGATAGTGATTTGGAAGATGAAATGACAATTAGAATTAATGATTTGATCCAGCTAAATGAAGTAAGAGGTGATGCACATACAATAAATGAAAAGATTCAGGCCTAGTGTAAGGTTTTATATGACAAAAGGAATACTCAGAGAGGTTTTGTGAATGGTGATCTTGTGCTGATGTAGAATACAAGATTGGAAAGCAAGGGAAAACATGAGAAATTTGATCCCATTTGGCTGGGCCCTTACATCATTGAAGAAAATTGGGGAACAGGTTCTTACATATTAAAAAAATTGACAGGAGAACTCATGGAGTTGCCAGTTCATGGGAAATTTTTAAAGCTTTAATTCTCCTAAGATTTTTTGACTTCTCGAGAAGTTTAGTTTAGGGTTTTGTGTATAGTTGTTTTTTTTTAGTCAGAGTTTTGTATTGGTCTTCTCTTCCATGAGATTCTAGTTTTCTCATTGTATCTGCAAGAGATACACATCCCTAAGTATGAGCCATTGTTAGTACTATTTAAAAATATTTTGTCCTCATGCTTCAAAAATTTGGTAAACCTTTATTTTTGACCTAGCAAGGAGAAAGATGCTACAAACCCTAAATTATCATAAGCCTTGTTATATTTGAACGTTACTTTTCCATTCACTAAAGTTGAAAATAACGCATGTGCTCTTTAAAACCTTTGTAAAGTTGTTTGTTCTATGTGTCCGACGGTTAGGTTCTAAGCAGGTCACTTTATTTAGAAATTGTTGCATAGACTTGAGATTTTCCCATTTTATTTCTTGACCGTCATATTCCTTTAGATCCTGTGGTTGTCACTTTCTCTCAAGACCCTTGGTTGTTAGACTTTCTGAAATGCGATTTAGCAACAATGTGACACCTATCCAGGCGGGCCCATTTTCAGGGTTGTGATGTCATTAACTTGCATATTGCATCGATGACTATCATGATTCTACTGAGCTAAGTTGACCACTCTTTAATCCATGTGCTTTAGTGATAAGCGTACGATTAAGCTAGCTACTGAAAAGGATAGAGCTCTGACACTTCAGTTTTTGTGGCAACCTTTTTGAGTTGACATCTGTCCAAGGTGATGTAATGCAGTGGGGTCCTGTCCTTTTGAGGATTAAAGTTCAGACAGATCTTGTGGCTGTCATTATACCACTGAAGGAAGCTGCTCAATTTTTAAGGTTTATGCTTTAGCAAAAACCATCCAATCTTCCACATATTTCAGACTATGAAGTGGGTACTCAATTGCCACATCTTGATGGTGTGTTTTTTATTTATTGGTGAAGTTGGTGTGTGATATAGCAGTTGCTAGTGGGTCTGAAGTCTCCAAACATTTTCACATGTTCATTGCATAGTGGGGTCACTGATTCTCATGGATAGTAAAGATCTATCAATTTTTAAGAGAATCTATGGTGGTCACATTACCGAAGTTGTAAGGTGTTCAAATTTTATGCTTGCGAAATAGCGATAGGTTGACACCTGTCCACCCCGATCATATTTAAAGTAAGTTGTGGGTTTCTACACATGGGTAAATTGAAATATTCTCATTGGTCGAGAACTAAGCTTGGAAAAGTGCTAAGAGAAATGATGTGTTCATTGTCAGCCGTTCGATGCGCCGGAAGGATTTTTAATCAATGGTTCACATTCAAATTTAATTTTTTGACGTTGTTTCATGTCCTATGAACATTATAGCCGCTAGTTTCAATAATGACAAACTTAATGAGTTTCATGTGGGTTGGCTATGATGTGTTGGCAATGATTATATATTCTGATTTGATCATTAGAGCAACACTTCTCCAATTTTCTCTGCAAGCAAATTGGTTTTCTCTACGAGCGTCAACAATGAATTTTCTCAAGCGTCTGGTAGGCCAATTTGATCTTGAAAGTGCACAATTTTTTTTATAAGAGAGAGGTTTCAGTGATTAATTTTTCTCTATTATTTCTATCTTGTGATATTTGGGTAGACTTTATTCTGGTATTTGTACATTTTCCCAAAATCCGTAGTTGAAGATGCCGCCCAAAAGAGAACTTTTGGGGAAAACAAAGTATAAGGATAGGGGGGTTTTTGAAGATTTAATGTAGCTTCTTCCACACTCAGAGAATAGGGCATCTAGGATGAAGGAATTAGTTCCAAAAAACCCTAGGGATTTTGTAAATGAGGGATTGTATGACAGAGGGTTATGGATGAGGGATGCAAAAGTAGGGAAGGATTAAAATGGTTTGATCTTGTTTAAGGTCGCATATTCCCAAAGAAATGCATGTGAACCTCTTAGTAATATTTGGTAGTTTGACATAGGGAGACTCATTATGCCTGGAGTCTTCATGGATGCCGACCTTCTTATACAGATTGCTAGATGTTATGATCCTGTGACAAGGTGTGTTAAAGATATTAATGGAACAAACTTGATAAGCATCATAGAGGATGAAATCAAAGATGTTTTTTCATTAAATGACCCCTCTATTGGATTAGAGAAGATTGATTTTGAAGAATTTAACAAAATCTATGAGGCACAGAGAGACTATTTGAGGTTTGGGCCTTTAAGGGATTTCTTTGGCCAAATTGGTGCCACGTGTATGGTTAGTAAGAGCACACCTGAGCCTTTTAGGTTGGACCTTTTCAGTTTGCGAGCACAAGGTGTATATAAGTCCTTAGCTCTAATTTTTGGAGAAGATGAGGTAGTCACATGCCTATCCCTTATATGTTTATGATGGTACAATCCTTGGATCCCCACCTGGCATTGATTTTTGATTTTTCCCCTTATCTTGCAGACCTAATGCATGATGGGTTAATGGGGATAAAGAATATGAAGATAAGCATTCCTTTTGGATGGTATTCTATGATAATGTATATGTTTTTATACAAAGGTGTGCATTTCTTCAGCAAAACAATGGATATTGTGAGAGAGAAGAATCAAGAGGCATTGCTAGTCCAGTTGTGGACTACTGAATTATCATTGGATAGAACTGATGCTAGTTTCCTTATTTTTGATAGAAATTTTACTTTAGGGCTTAGGTCCTTGTTATGTTTTGAGAATCCCAGAATTCCCAGGGAGTTGTTGAGATTAATTAGGCCCAAAGAATATTGCAAAGACATCACCATAGTACATAATTTTGGTGATATAATCTTATATCTAGTTTCAACAATTTTTTAGGGTGTATGGTTGTAGAAAGGCACCTTACATATTGCCTTACCAGGTCCCTTTGAAGATAGGGTATGCAGAGATTCTAAGGAAAATTGGTGATTTGTAGGAGACAACCTTGACAGGGAAGGGAAGGGGAATAGCCCACCAGTATATCATTGTCAAAAAGGGATGGGTGCATTTGAATCAAGTTTTGCAACCCTATAGAATGGCTATAGCAGTGGCAAGATGTGAAAACAATGAGGGTTTCATTTCTGTGATGTGCAGAGAAAGTTAAAGTGTGCTCTTATGGAGCACCAATTTAACTTCAAGCTCAAGAAATCAAGAAAGAGAAATAGGTGATTTACAAGAAAACTATAGATTTTATCAAAAATTTTGATAAAGGATATGACTCATTGAAAGATTTTTAGCCATGGGAAAGGAAGATAGATGCCTTATGGAGAACTTTGAAGTAATCATGCAAGCAACAAATTAAAAGAGGGCTATGGTAAGTAAGGCAGATCTAGATAGGTCAAGGAGAATTTTGAGCCAACCAAGATACACCAAGCTGACCCCTAGGGGAATATATACAATTCAGCAGAGGAGAGGGTATAGTGTGTTAGAATAACCGAGAGGAGGGTGAATCAGTTATCCACAATCCCAATTCAAAATGTATAATCCAAAATAATTTCCTTAAACTTTTGTAGCTCGGTAACATAAAATACTATACTGCCTGTACTTTTACTGATTACTAGTCAATTAACAAGTAATGATTATGGACCAAAACTAACATGTAATATGTAAAGTATGA
The DNA here is from genome assembly GCA_027943335.1 of Chamaecyparis obtusa. Taxonomy (NCBI): domain Eukaryota; kingdom Viridiplantae; phylum Streptophyta; class Pinopsida; order Cupressales; family Cupressaceae; genus Chamaecyparis; species Chamaecyparis obtusa. The sequence continues at coordinate 300,533 of BSBK01010451.1, read as the reverse complement.
TAACAAAAAATCATCACAATGAACACATAACACAAAATATTTAATGTGGAAACCCTGTGAAGGGAAAAACCACCTGGGATTGGAAACCCAAAAATGTTCACTCTTCTGAAGTGAGGTCGGTGAAGACCCAACCCTATTAAAGGTTACAAACACACTGTTAGGTGTGACCTTGTTAGAGGATTTAAGACCAACCATTATCATCCAACTAGCATTCACTATGGGGTTGACAGGATAACAATTTTCATTCTATGAATGATACATAAAAGACTTTCAAGTCCACTTGGTTAAGAGATTTCTCTGCTTACAATGGTTAAAATGTAACAGCAGTTGATCTGAATACAATACAACTTCAATTGCAAATTATCAAATCTATCTTAAGTCCGTTCAAATCCTCTAATTAGTATATCAATTCTATATCAACAATAATCAATGACTTACTGTCACTTGGTAATAGCTTTTTGATGCTCGTTTAACTCTGCAGTTCAGTTCTCCTTTAACTAGTTTGATCAGGCATACATGAAACTTGTTCATGCGATAAATTCTATAGTTCTTCTTCTTCTGGCATTAGTTTCACAATGAGACTCTGATCTCTTAAATAGATAAGTAAACCATATTCTTCTCCTCCATTAGATTTTTTTGCTTATTCTCCTTCGTCCATTTTTCCGTTTAAACCTTCCTTGACTGATGTGTCAGTAACTCATTTTGATTTCATCCTTTAGATATTCTGTGAATTATGCTAGCTGTTGATCTTCATAACAAAAATGATCTCCATCACTGATTTCTATGTACTTTACATCTCATCAATCTTTATTGGCTAAACTAATCATTTAGTTCCTTTTCTCCTGCTTGGTTAACAAAGAAATGCATTGGTGAACACAAGCTTGATTTATACTGTGCTCAGTATACACTACACTACTCGGTGTATACTGTAATGCTTCATCAACTGACCACACTGCTCGGTGTATATTGTAATGCTTCATCAACCAACCACACTGCCTTGTATCTTTCAGTTCTTTTCCTCATCATAGATGAATGAAACATAATCAAGTCAATAACATAAGGTCATAGACTCATCAACAAGTTACCTAATGTATTCCTTATCCTCATCTATCACATACATCTTCCTTATGTAGATATTTCTATTCCTCATCTCTTTTACTCCTTTTCTTCAGATGTTTAGGTATTGTAACTTACAAAATAAGTACTGTCAAACTAGTTGACATCAATGACAACATATTACTGATTTAATCATATGTCATATCTAATCAACAACTTGGTGACCTCTAATCACAGATCTTCAATTAGATTCTAAATCAGTTATAGTTCATCATAGTTTCCTTCTCCCAACCCAACAAAAAGATGAAAGTCTCCATCTACCTCAAAAGGGAAGAGACCTATGAGTGACCCAATGGTAGAAGGGCCCTCTCCAAAAAGGTAGAAACATGAGGAGTTTCAACCAGAGTGGGATGTGTATTCTCCTTCCCAATCCCCCTTGCAGTTGGATGAACATGGAGTTGCTCAGCAACTGGTGCAATTGAGCAATGAGGGAAATAATTTTGTTTCAAATGATGAGATACATGAGGGGATGCCAGAGGCACCCAAAGGGATAGAGATGGATCTAACTGTGGTAGAGTTTGAGGGTAAAGAAATAGACCCAATTTTGAAACAGGCCAGTGATTCTTTTATTTTAGATGACAATTTTGTCAAGACTAGGGCATTCCTTTAGTTCCTGTGGAGGATGAAAAAAAATTAGTATAGGGAAATTTGTGAGAAAAAGAAAGAAGAATTCCTTGATAGGGATATGACTCAAATTGAAAATGAGACAAAGGGGGAAATGATGAACAAATTTGAGAAGATAACCCCAGAAGAAGGAAGAGCCATGGTTCATACTGCAAGAGTGTTGATTCTCCCTGAATGGGATATTGCTAACGCAATTGTTTTTGATTCAGTCAGGAAGAGTAAAGTTACCACCCTCTCTACTATAGAATAGGCTAAACAAGATGCTAGGGGTGTGGTTTTTTTGATGATCATGCGGCTTTGGTCATGTGGTCCCTCAAGAGGGAAGAAAATAAAGGGAAAAGAGAGGTTCTCTCTTCAAAATATGCTAGGAATTTGTTGGTTCAAAGATTTGGTGAGACTTCAGGTGTAGAAGCCTCAAATATCATTTTGGAGACATCAAAATTTAATGTGAGGGTAGCAAAAAAGGATGCTAAGGAGAAAGAGGAATTAAGGATTAAGTTTGAAACTATCCTTAAGTCTTACAATGATTTGAAGATAGAGTTGATCTAGAAGGACAAACTGATTGCACCATTGTCTGGACCACAAGATCATATATCCCCTCAATTGATGATTGCTGACAAGCCTACATTAGCTTCTTCTACTAGCCCAATTATTGAGTTTCCACCATCTCCTTTCCCAGAAACAAATATAGATGCTAGAATCAGTTGGGAAAAGTAGCAATCACTGGAGGAAACACATAAAATGAAAGAAAGTAGAGCTGAGCTGAATAAGAAAAGGGATGAGTATATAGAGGCTAAGTGCCTTGTGGAACAAAAATATGAAGAAAAAAAATTACAAAAACTCTGATGCAATTTGCCACTAATTTGAATCCTGCAATTTTGTTTGACCATGCTAGGAGGTTAAAGGTATTGCTTGCATCTTTGAATAGACATAAGGATGAGTTGGGCTCAATTTTGAATAAGTGGGTTGATAGATCCCCAAATATGAGGTTATTTTGCTGGCTATCTAAGGGCTAGGTTGATCCCGATCCACTGATCAAACCAGTGCATCAATTTGTAAAGAGGATTTTTGGATACAAGATAATTTTGGATGATTTTGAAAGGAAATTCAATTTGCTAAAGAGAGAATTGACACTCCCTTGCTATGACTTAATTCCAAGAGTTTTTAAGAAAAATGGTGCACTCAAGGAGTTGATCAAATGGAGAGCAAGGATGGATGATGATTTTTCTGCTAGGATGATTAGCATTCTAACTTTGGAAAATACTTTGTTCTTTATACACACTATTACAACATTTATATCTACTAAGTCCAAGTTTTACTTTATTCAATGAGAGATCACTCAGACGGAGAACAAGTGGGAACAATTTCCAGCAGAAAGGTTGAAATTGTCAATTTTGTGTTCCCAAGTGAAGATGTATTTAATAGATGGAGGTACCAGTATATGCCTCATGTTGAAAAGCCAGATGCTCCATCTACTTCTTGAGCCAAATGAAGATTGTGACTCATTGATTTGGAGGTGGTTGAGATGTAAAGTATATTTATTGTAGGAACAACTACGAAGAAATGGCGATCAGATTGTTTGAAGAGATCGAGGAAAATATTGAAGACATAAAGTAAGGTGGCTGGCTTGCAAAATATCAGCCCAAGATCTGGTTGAAGCATTTATTGTAAACCCAGTGGGGTTGGTGTAAAATTTTAGGGTAAAGTTTTGTAAACCCTAATATGATCAATAGCTTGTTGCATTTCCTTGTATATAAAAGGATTTTCCATTATCATATTAGGCATTGAGAGTCTTAGGTGTTGAGAAGATAGAAATTTTGAAACCCTAACCCTCAGTCGAGGTTTGTAATATTTTGTATTATTTCTTGTCAAGTAATAGAGAAAAAGCACAGGTTGATACTGTTATTTATAGGCTTGCTACCTATCATATATTGTATACAAATGATCAAAGGTTATACTTAATACAAATCTTAGGTCTTTACCTCTCCTTTGTGTCAAATTTGTGAATCTATGAGTCTATTAGGGACTTATGTGTATGTATTTTTGCTTTGAGTTCTAATCTAGGGTTAGACTAAATATTGCTCAAAGTGGGATATAGGTTCATTTAATTTTCATAAGGATTGTTTGGAAGTAGGAAAGAGTTGGAGTATTTATATTTATGTTCACGAGCTAAGTTCTTCAAGGATCTTTGTATTTGCTCTGTTTGCTAGTGTTATTTGCCCAATGGGTAAGGAACTGGCCTGTGTAAATGCATCTTTATTTCATGAGGAATGATTGAAATCATTACAGTCAGAAACACAATAATCAAAACTAGTCATTTAATTTAATTTACTTTAAGAATAAGTTGTCCTACCCAGTGATGGAGAGTCAATGAATAATAGGTTGTTATTTAGTACTTTCTCACTGATATCTATTGTTAGATCTAGTATCAAGTAAGGAACATAATTATATCTATTGGATCAGGTGTACCCACCTTGGTTTTGTAGAGCCAGAAGTGAAGAGGGCAGTCTTGTAGCTATAGTTGGTCCAGTTACCTATAGATTTCCCATATTTGAAACTAACCTCTCCTTAAAATCAGTCTTAGGTATATTGGTGACTCATGCAATGTAAATATTTTCAATAACCAATACATAGCTTGGAACAAGGTTGGTGTTCCTATCATGGAATGCTTGATTTTTCTTCATGTTTGTATGAGAAATTTTTTTGAAGTTTTAGTAGATGAATTTGTGATGTTTTTCAAGCTTGTTTTCATATCTTTATGTGAATGTATTCTTATTTTTATCTTTGTTTTTCTCTTCTTTGTTGGGGTGTGCAAGACTAGACTCACCCTTGGGAGGGAAGAGAGCCTTGAGGGTGAAGGGTAAAGTTGGGAATACCCAAATAGTGTAGATTCCTTCCTCCTAGAGGAAGAGAATATGACATGGATGTATGAGTTCCATGTTGCCATCATATTTTACTACACATTTGGGGGTCGTAAGGGGAATTTGTTTTGTATGAGTAATGGAAGGAATGGTGATTTTGTGATAGCCTTGTGAAGACATTATTTGTATGGTTTAGAGCCTTGTTGAAGGAATTTATCATTTTTATGGCTTCTCCTAGTTTGGGTTCATTTCCACCTTCACCCCTTTTCATGGGTCCAAGGTGACCCATTGTGAAAACCATAGGAAATGGGAATGTTTTGTAAGTTATGTTTGTTGGTTTTTTATGTAAAATGTGTGTATGTACCCCATCCATATTTATTTCCCCAAGCTCGAGGGTGGCCATAAAATGGCCTAGGTTGGGAGGTGAGCCTCCATGGTCAAACACTTGTTTATTTACAGGTTTTTGTGTTAAAGAGGTTGTTGTTTTGTTGAAGGAAAAGAGAAGAAATATGGTCTTGTTTTATTATTTAAGTTGCATATTTTCTTTTGTATTAATGGAAAAATGTCATGTATAAAAATGATAGCAAAATAAAAGCTATGTAAATGCAGGTATAATGCATGTTTCATGCTTGTAAAAAGATTTGTAAAAATAAATTTTAGTATCTTCTTCTGTCTTGCTTGTACTTGGAAAGAGAAATGAATAAAAAAAGATTTCCATTGCTATCTAAAAAAACAAATTTTATTTGTTGTTTTCACTTCCTTACTTTGTAAAAGAAAAAAAAATTGGATCTTACATGTATTAGAAAAATGTTCTATTTCAAAGGATTAGACTATAGTAGTTTTCTATGTTTCCTATTTGAAATATTAGAATAATCTCTCTTTCCTATTAGTCTATGCAAAGAAATTGTTTCAAAAAAAAATCTTGTTAGTTTATGACCATGTATATACACTTATATATATATATATATATATACATAGATGTGTACTCACATATAAATATATATTTTCATTATTAATGCAATAGAATAGTACATTATTCATCATCTCTTTCCTTGTTAATGAATGAATGTGTATATATGTAAATATATATATACATATTTAATGTATATATACAATGATGTGTATATACTATCATTTCATAATTCTTAATGTTCCTAATATATATATATATATATATATATATATATATATATATATATATATATATATATATATATATATATATACATACATATATATATATACATACATATATATATATACATAGATATAGATATATATATACACATATCTCTATATATATAGATATATCTATATATATATATATATGTATATATATATATGTATATATATATATATATGTATATATATATATATGTATATATATATATATGTATATATATACACATATATATATATGTATACATATATATGTGTGTGTGAAAATTATACCTGATCTGTAGACACAACACTCAGTAAAACATTAGAGGTTAGCTATAATCAAAATCATGCAAAATTGAAAGCTATCTAACCAAGCGATTTACTGCCTTCTAATAGGTGCGAGATTAATGTTCTCAGATTGTAATCAAGATCAGTGACCTAGACGACACCTAAATGAAGGATTTGAATGCAAAAGATGGATATGGAATAAATGCAATTAAGCTATTTTTTGGATTTTTCTATGCAATAATAATTGTAAAAACTGATATGAAATCTATGCTAAATGAAATTGATATGCTATGAATGCTATTGAAAATTGATATGCTATGAATCTAACAATGATATGTAATATGAATGCAAAAAAAATAAGATTGATCTCACAAAGCTTTGAATTCGCAAGTTGATTCCTCAGTCTCCAATTCTCCAGCGTGATTGTGCAAAATATGAGATGATTTGTGAAGAGCTAAAGCCTTAATTTATAGAAATACAGGGCTTTGGAGGTGCATGAATAAAAGCCATAAATCACTCAAATTAACTCATCTTGATTTTTGAGTTATCTGATCATAAAAGATAGTTAATTCTCAAAATCATGCAAAAACATGCAAAAACAGCTTTTTAACTCAAATTAGAGTTTAGATCAACTTTTTGAACTCCAAAAGGATGTTGAGTTCCAAAAAGTCAATAACTTGCATTGATTTTCTGATTTGGAGTTTAACTGTTTCTTTTGAATATGCATAATAATTAAGAATTAAATAAATAAATAAAGTGATTTATCCTCAACTCAACTGATTTTTGAAAATAAATAATTAATTTATGGGTTAATTAACTATTTATTCAAACTTTTATTAAAAATTATATTATTAAATAATGACAACATGCTTTAATTAATTAAATAAGAATTTAATCAATTAAAGATAGGAATTTTGATTTATTGTCAAAATTAAATAATACAATTAATAATAGATAGAATTAAATTTAATTACATAATTAAGTGGCAAATATTAAATCTAATTAATTAAATATGAAAATATTCAATTAATCAAATTTTAGGATAAATGTGATTTATTGCCAAATAATTATAAAATTAAAGATAATTAAGATAATTAGGAATATTACTAGGAATATTCTCCGATGCAAAATTTAAGATAATCAATTAGATTTGATGATGTTTAGATGTGCCTTAGATTAGGACTTTGATGTCGATTTCATATGATTTGATGATATAGGAGGTTAATGAACTTATAGCCCATTTTTGGGGTATTACATTTTGCCCCTCTTTGAATTACTGTGCGAAGCGCAGTGGTTCAAAGATAGTCTGTGTTTGATAAAGATATGAAATTGATTCAAAAGATAAACCGATCTCAAGATAGAAACCGATTGAAAGATATTGAGATAGGAGTTGATTGATATTGACTTGATATGGAGATAATAGGTCTTGAATGACCAAAGATAATGTTCACTGTAGTAGCAAATGAACCTATGATTGCGAAAAAGTGTCAAAATGCCTGATTCTGAACCTTAGGATTGATAAGAAGTGAGTGACCCGTTCTAGACTCGATTGTCTTAGCAGAACTAGCAAGTATCACATCTGAATCCTTCAGTTGCCGAAGAACCAAGGAAAGAACACTATGATCTGATGGTTGCAAAAATTGATACAGTTTACAAGATTAAGAAAATATCAGATTGATATGGATCTTGATGAATCTGATATGCCCCAAGTGATGATAGATTTGCCTCAAGCGATGAGGACTTTTGATGAATCAGTAACTAGACATGATTGTTTATCTTGATCACTGATGAAAGATATTGATAGACTTGATCGATAGAATTTGATTTACAGACTTTGAATGATGTGCAATAGCATGCCCCCTTCGGGATTAAAATTGAAATCTGACAAGAAAAGTCAGCGTTGATAGTTTAGAAGCATGTTAATTGATCTGAGAAGTGGTTATTTACATCCGAGAATGCATTCTGCATCGTTGGAAGGTCCCAAAAGACCAAGTTTGACTAGGTTTGACCATGAGTTGACCATGGTTGACCAAGTTGAAATTTTGATAGTTTGATGTAAGATAATCAGTTAAGTTGAATACTAGATTTCTGTGATGATTGAAGGTCGAATATGCAAGTAGTTAATAATATGAATGATCTCAGATTTGAATTTTGATCCCGAAAAAGGATTCTACTTGCTATTTCATTGGAGGAACCTTCGTGTGAGATTCAGCTCTTGTTAGACTTGAAGATGCGATTTGAAGAATCATTTAAGCATTGAAGTTCGTTTAATCATTGTGAGATCATGCAATGAGACATGCAAAATGAAATGCAACCTAAGACCTAGGACCTAGTCACTGATCATGTGTCGATTTGTTATCATCATTGAACTTTTTAGGTAACCGGATAAATCAATACAATGCCCACTAGCCATGAAACCATAGACATATGAATATCGATTTGTATGTGCAAGAATCAATACAACACCCACTGGTCAAACAACCATGGACATATGAATATTGATTTTAGTTGTTGAATGTCGGATTAGATATAAGCATCAAGGCACAAACGCCAGGATGACCTGAATATCATGTCCATTTTGATATAGCAATTTGTACAAGCATCAAAACATACACGTCGTGATGACCTGAGTACGCCTTGCATTACAAACACATCAAACAGTCAAGAGATCATTCTAAATCCAATGTGAATTACCCGTAGTGACCCTTTATCGTTCACATCCTTAGGCAAGATTGCGTTCCACAGTAGGAGGAAGAACTCACTCAAAAAGACAATAGTTAGATCAAACTTCCTTGAATTTTTTTTGGGTATCAATGGTCGAGGTACGCATGGCCATCCAATTCGAGATAGAGGCTCTTACAGTCGGACACCATTTCAATCCAAAATTTCCAAAGTTGTTAGATTTTCACATACAAGCAGAAGACAAAGAAAAGATTATGCCCCCAGTCATCACTCTCGAAATCCTGTAAAGGACATCATTGAAGAGCTCGAAGGGACACAATATGCAAAAATCTCAATGCGAATCAGTAAGCATACAAGGAGATAAAAGCATGAAAAGCACATATTGTTTTCAGTTTGAGTTTGATGTTTGATTGTTGTTGATGCAAAATCCTTTCTGGAGACGAGACAGACTGACTGACTCAACTTGAAGCTTCAAAGGACTCTGAGTGGATATGACATGTCTAAGATACATTGGAGACTATAAGATATGACATTGATTGCCCCCAAGTTTGAACATTGATAGGATACAGACACTTGAGCTGATTGGTGTACAGACCGACTTATTGAAACCAGGATATGCAGAAACAAACCGGGAGATATGTAAAAACTAAAGCAAGACTGAAAGCTGGGAAAGACCAAGATTGTGCTGATAGATGGAGCATTTTGGAACAAGTGGTGCCCGTTTGCCGAGTTTTCACCATCTTGGTAGAGATTCTATTTTTGCTACCGAGGTGCCTGTTTCCAGGTTTTCACCAAGGCACTTTTTTTTTTCTTTTTTCATTTTTTTGTATTTTTCATTTTTTCAATTTTTTTGTACTTTTGATATTTTTTGATTTTTTTTGTTGTACTTTTGATTTTTTTTATTTTTTTTTATTTTTTTTTGTGAATCATCAAGGCGCCTATTGCTAGGTTTTCACCAAGATGTTCATTTTTTCAGGACTTTTTCTGATTTTTAAGATTTTTTCAGGACATTTACCAAGCACTGAATGCCTTAGGCGTAGAATTTCTTCAGATGGAGAACGTTGATTGGTTCTCGGAGATGTTCTCCTTCAGTCGTTGAGAGTTGATAGGCACCAGAGCCAAAAGTAGCAGTGATTACAAAGGGACCCAGCCAGTTGGGTTCGAACTTCCCCTTGCGTTCTCGATGTGATTGATTTTTAGGATTTTCTCTCAACACTAGATCACCAACCTGAAATTCTCTGTGTCTGACTTTCTTGTTGTAGCCTCTAGACATTCTCTTTTGATATACTCTGAGATGATCATACGCTGCTTGTCTGCGCTCATCTAGTAGTTCAAGTTCTTGTAACCTCGACACTCTGTAGTCTTCATCAGTGACAAGTCCATGCATTCTAATCCTGAGTGATGGGATTTCAACCTCAATAGGCAGTACCCGCTTCAGACCCATAAACTAAAGCGAAAGGTGTAGCCCCTGTAGGCGTTCTGATACTAGTTCTGTATGCCCAGAGAGCTGGATTGATCATCAGATGCCAGTCTCTTCCTGTTTTATTCACTGTTCTGTGCAAGATCTTCAGGAGATTTTTGTTTGAAGCCTCAGCTTGTCCGTTCCCTTGAGGATAATAGATAGATGACCAATGTTGAGTAATTTTGAACTTGGCACATAAGTCATCTAGGTCCTTGTTTTTGAATTGTCCCCCGTTATCTGTGATTATAGAGTGAGGGATCCCATATCTGCAAATGATGTAATTCAGGATGAACATAGAGATCTGTTTCCCCGTTGCTTGTGTTAGAGGAACTGCTTCTACCCATTTTGTAAAATAATCTGTAGCTGTGATTATATGGGTATGTCCATTAGAAGAGTGTGGATGGATAGCACCTATGAGATCAAATGCCCATTGTTGAAAAGGCCATTGTGTAGTAAAAGGAATCAGATCTCTCCCTGGAGCATGAATCAAGTTGCCATGTACTTGACACTGTTGACAGTTTTTAGCAAATTTAATAGCTTCTTTTTCCATTTCAGGCCAATAATACCCAGCCCTAATAAGTTTTCGAGCTAACGTTAACCCGTTCGAGTGTGACCCACATATACCCTCATGGACTTCCTCTAATGCACGTTGAGACTCTTCTCGTTCTAAACATCTAAGCAGTGTACCATCTAGACCTCGTTTGTACAGATCATTACCAATGATGACATATCGGGATGCGGATCGGATAAGGTTTCGTTTCTCAAAACGGTTAAAGGACTCAGGGATGATTTGGTCGTGGAGATAGGAGAACAAATTTTTGTAGCGAGATGAGTCATAACTTACAACAGTGCAGATCATGCGGGTTTCAGGGGAGTCATATGCAGGATAGGATAGGGCTTCCACCAGGAACTCGTAGCGTAGTTCATGTTCAGGCTGTTGTAAAAGAGTAGATAATGTTGCCATTGCATCAGCAGCCTTATTCTCCATTCTGGGTATTTGCTCAAATGTGATAGAGATGAAGTATTTCTTTAGATCATCGACCATTCTCTTGTAAGGAATGAGCTTTTCATCTTTGGTTTGGTACACATCATTGACCTGGTGGATGACTAGTTGTGAGTCTCCATGAATGTGCATCTCTGTAACTCTCCACTGTATTGCCATTTTCATACCATTGAGAAGTGCCTCATATTCAGCAATATTGTTTGTGCAAGGAAACTTTAATCTGAATGCTTTGGGTATCGAGTATCCTTGAGGAGTAATGAACAATATGCCTGCGCCGGATCCATTCTATGTGTAGGAGCCATCAAAGAATAATCGCCATGCTCTAGAAGAGAGGTGCATGATAGAGGAATCGGGAAATTCCATTTGCATGGGTGTATCATCAAACAGTGGTGCTTCAGCTAATTGATCAGCAATGACCTGTCCTTTGATAGCTTTTCTTTCAACATATTCAATGTCAAATTCGCTCAAGAGCATGACCCATTTAGCTAGTCTACCTGTGAGGGCAGCTTTGCTTAGGAGATATTTCAGTGGATCAATTTTAGCTACCAAATGAGTAGTATGAGCTAACATGTAGTGTCTCAATTTCTGTGATGCAAAGATCACAGTGAGACAGGCCTTCTCTATCATTGAGTAGTTCTTCTCATAGGCCACTAAAGTTCGGCTGATATAGTAGATGGCTCTTTCTTTCTTGTTCTCATCATGCTGTGCTAGCAATGCCCCCAGTGATGTATCTGTTGCGGAGACATATAATATTAATGGCTTCCCATGAATAGGAGGCATCAATATAGGTGGATTTGATAGATACTTCTTGATATGTTTAAATTTGTTCTCGCATTCTTCATTCCATGCAAAGGTCACACCTTTATGTAATGTTTTTGTAAAAGGCTGTGAGATGTCTGCTAGCTGTGATATGAATCTTCTGATAGATTGAACTCTGCCTTGCAACGTCCTCATTTGACTGATATTTGTGGGAGGTTGCATCTCTATTATAGCCTTGACCTTAGCTGGATCAACTTCAATGCCTTTCTTGGAGACGATGTATCCTAGGAGCTTTCCAGAAGTGACTCCAAAAGCACACTTTTTAGGATTTAGTCGAAGACTAAATTTTTCCATTCTGTCGAGGATCATGCTCAAGTCTGTTAGATGTTCAGTTCTAATCATGGATTTTGCCAAGGTATCATCTACGTAATCCTCCATTGTTCTATGCATCATATCATGAAAAATAGATGTCATTGCTCTTTGATATGTAGCTCCAGCATTTTTGAGTCCGAATGGCATAACATTCCAACAGAAAGTTCCCCACGCACATGTGAAAGCTGTTTTCTCTTGATCTTCTGGAGCAATTTTGATTTGGTTGTATCCAAAAAAACCATCCATAAGGGAATATATTTCATAGCCCGCAGTCATGTCCACTATCATATCAATGTTAGGCAGTGGAAAATCATCCTTAGGGCATGCTCTGTTCACATCTCTAAAGTCCGTGCATACTCTGATTGAACCATCTGGTTTGGAAATAGGTACAATGTTGGAAATCCACTCAGCATAGTCTATGACACGGATGAATCCAGCTTTTAGGAGTTTTTCTAGTTCTGCTTTGACTAAGAGTGCAACATGAGGATGCATCTTTCTCAATTTTTGTTTCATTGGTTTTACTCCGGGAGCAATGGATAGATGGTGCATAATGAGATTGGGATCCAATCCTGGCATATCTGAATATTTCCATGCAAAGTTGATCTTTTTCTCTGATAAGAAGGTAGTGAAGTTTTGTTTCTCTTCGTCTGATAGAGATTGTGCTACATGTACCAATTGTGGTTCCTCTGTTGTACCCAAATTGATGGATTGAGTTGGCTCAATCAGAACTGGAGATCTATCCTGTAAATGACTTGGAAGGACATCAAATATCTCATCCTTAGGTGCCTCAGAGAGGTTTTCACCTTCAGATATGTCTTTTCTTTTTACTTTTGTCGGTTCTGAGACTGCCACAAAGTGGTTTTCACCCTCAGAACTCTTTTTCTTTTTCTTTTTACTCTTGTTTTTCTGACTAAGATATTTGATGTCCGACTCGGTCATGCTGACACTCGGTTCACTGATGGAAGTACTCATAGGCTCAACTGCATTGAGGTAGCAGGCAAGGGCATAGTCATTTGGGAAGGTATACATACCATGGTTTGGGTTGGTGGAAGTTTGGTCGATAAGATCAGGGCGTTGGATAGTCAAAGTGGGAAAGGCTTGGGATATGGTGTTCACGGATGTGGATATGTCATCATTGGTCCTAACCTGATGCTCAAGTTCAAAGGTGATATTACAGCTCAGAATGTTCAATTCGTGAATAGGCTCAACATCATCATAGGAGTCCTCTTCAGCCATAGGTGGATCAGACACGTTAAGTTCATTGTTTCACTCTAGACCTACATTGGGTTGAGAGACATATTGGTGAATAACATCAATAAATTTCTCTGTTATAAGCTCATCTTCTTCTGGAATGGCACCCCATTCATAATCATTTGACTCATCTTCTGATTCAGAATCTCTAGGAAATCTTAGAAAGTGCGTGAAATCAGGATGAATACCCCAAGAAGGATTACCCTCAGTCTCTGACTTGAATTCATATTCATGGGAATCAGTGTCAGAATAACTACCCCCTGCTTCTTGATCAGTTTGATTGCCTTCGAGATTGGCTGGTTCTTGTGGTACAACCATCTCTTGCGCTACAGTAGGTTCTTGTGTTTCTACTACATTAATTCTTCTGATAGGATCATCTGTATCATCAAGAAGATCTTTGATCTCTTTAGGCAATTTTTCATAGGGGATAAGCTCAGAGCTATCTGAATCATCATCAGAGGGTTCTGTTTCTTCTTTCTTAAGAAGGGGTTCTCCTGGTGCAATTTGTTCTATGACATGAGAACAACCACCTCTGAGATGATAGGGTTTCTTTTTAAACCCTATGCCACCAGTATCTTTTTTGGCTCGACCAATATGTGAAATGGGGGTCACAAGACCCTTTCCCCTAATTCCTAGAGGTCCTTGACCAGAATATCCCATCTTGGCTATCAATTTGTTTCCTGGACCATATGAATTAGAAGGGACTGTAGGTGCTATAGATTCACTAGGTTGAACAATTTTAGATTCAGAATCCTCTTTATATAGCCATGCCAGCACAGCTTCATCCTCTTCAAATTCTTGTTTAGATACTTGCTCCACCATAAAATGTCTTTTGTATGCTTCCATAGGTTCCTTAGGTTCTGATTTAGACTGCTTCAAGGATTGGCCATATGACTTAGGTGAGATTGGGAGAGATGTCAGAGACAAGACTGGCTCTATAGTGTATTCTCCCATCCCATTTTCTTTGATATTGATCTCTTTAGCAATGTCATCCATCTTAGATGTGGAAGCCACATTTTGTTGCTTGATGGAAGATTCTCTATTATTGGGAACAAGTTTATCGGCACTTTCCTTCAATGTATTGCAAGTTGTACTCAGATCAGCTGGGATAGTAACCTCCACTCCTTCATAGGGAAATTTCAAGCATTGATGGTATGTTGAAGGAATAGCCTGCATTTCATGTATCCAGGGTCTCCCTAGAAGGATATTGTAAGCCAATGGTAGATCGAGCACCTGACATGTGGTATCTTTGATGACTGGACCCACCCGGATGGGCAAGACAATGGTGCCTTTAGAAGCTCTTTCTTGTTCATCATAGGCTTTTATGGTGATCTTCTTTCGAGGATCAATAGCCATCTCTGAGAATCCCAACTGTGTGATTAAGTTGTAAGAACAAATGTTGAGGCCTGCGCCCCCATCTATCAACACACGTTTGACTCGACGGTTCTGGATCAAGACTTCTATGTGCAAGGGCTGATTATGTGGGTGACTTAGGGAGTTGTCATCCTCTTCTGAAAAGGAGATATATTGCGGAGATGTTAGATGACCAACCATAGTTTGGAACCTGTCTAGATCTAGATCATCAGGAACATTAGAGCTGAGCAAAGCTTTGTCTAGGATATCTCGGTGAGCTGGAGATATTCGAAGTAACTCAAACATAGAGATTTTGGCATTGGTATGCTGGAGTTGTTGTACGATGCTGTAAGATGTAGGTCTAGTATCCTTTGGATTGGAAGATTTCGAGGCAACTTTCTGTTTAGAAGCAGATGTGAGATTGAAAGGTATCTTAGGGACATCAAATGAATTTGGTGTTTGTCCTTTCAGATGCGTCTGAGCTTGTGATCTGGTAACTGCATTAGCTGAGGAATGATTTCTATCTCTTCGTACAATCGTGATGACATTACAGCTCTCAGAGAGGCATGGTTCCACCATATTGATGACAGCATCGTTTCCAGGGTAGGCATAGTTGACTTTTGCCCCCATGTTAGGCTGAGAAGTGGAAACTCCCTTGCCATGTTGTGGAAAAGGTTCTGTAAATGCTGTGTGATCATTATTGCTGGTAGGATTATCGATTGTGATGTCCCCTTGATCTATCAAGTCTTGAATGGTATGCTTCAAATGGAAGCATCCATTAGTTCTGTGGCCTTTAGTTTGATGGAAAGCACAAAATTCATTATCTTTCCACCAACATGGTTTTGGATCCGGATCAGGTTTTCGGATTGGTGGTAAAGAGATCATGTTATCAGCTATCAGGGTCCTCAGAGCAGATTCCAAAGATTCTCCTAGGGGAGTAAACTTTCGTTTATTATCCCATCGTTTGAATGGCTTCTTTGGAGATGGTTCAGCAGATTTTTGCTCTGAAGCTTCAATGGCTTTGGTGGCAAGGGTGAGATTGTAGGCCGGTGCCTTTGATGGGGTGTGGATAGTGTCAACAACACCGTCAGAGACGATACCTTTGTTTCTATTCCAAGTCTTGTTTTTATCTTTTGAGCTAGATCCCGATTCAGACTTGTCCTTTTGAAGTGTGATTTCTCCTTTCTTGACAAGTACTTTCTCAATCTTGATTGCATTATCCACCATTTTATCAAAAGATACATGATCTTGCATTTGCAATGGATAGTTGAGCTCTGGAACAAGGTTATTGATAAAGATTTCAAGTTTCTCCATTTCGGGAATTGGTCTAGCATATAAAGAAAACTTCTTTCGCCACCTCTTGAGAAAAGTTAGGAATGATTCCCCTGGATATTGCTTGAGGTTACAGATATCGATCATGGTAATCGGATGTTGAATATTGTAGGAATATTGTTGATAAAACAATTTAATCAATTCCTCAAAAGTTTTGATCGTAGAAGGTAATCTTGAAAACCACTGAATGGATGCTCCTCCCAAGGATCTAGGAAAAAGACGCATTAGATAAGTCGGTTCATGCATGAATTCCATGGATTGTGTACAGAACTCTCTGACATGATCTTGAGGATCAGAGTGCCCGTCATATTTGTCATACTTTGGTATCTCCACTCTTTTTGGGAATGGAGGCATATACAAGTCTTTGTCAAAAGGGAAAGGACAAAGGGCCTCCATGGAGAATTCCTTGGGTTCCTTCTCTTTCTCAATTTTATTCATTTTGACCTGCATAGCGTGCAGCTGGTTCATTATGGCCGTCATCGGAGTTTCTTCCTCATGTGTGATGATATCTTCGACATTGAAGTGAGGAGGAAGTTTAGCTCCTTCTTGGGCTAATTGCAAAAAGTATGCCTCTCTATCCATTTTCAAGAAATGCCTCATCATTCTTTTGAATTCATCATCATTCTGACACCGATGGATTTCAGAGGGTGTAGGGTCTTGGTCGGCATTATGTTGAGAATGGTGTCCCTGGGATCCTCCTCCTAGAGAACCATGGTTTGTCCCTGCTTGAGACATGGTAGGAGTTTTTGGGCTCCCTGGAATAGATTGAGGAAGAGTTTGTTGATTACCTCTGTGAGTTGATAGAGGAGGTATGTAACCAGTTTTTAATCGAAAGTTACCGAGACCGTCGTCTTCGTAGATACCTGACTTGATGAGTTGTTCAAGAGTTGGACCCGGGGTATTGGTCAAAAGTAAGTTCTGAGATGTTTCTTCTGATTTCTTGTGTGAAGAAGCTCTGGTCTCCACCATTAACTTTGAATGAAACAGAAGAAAAGGATGAAGACAACTGAAGAACAATTTGATTCGAGAAAATTGGATGGCGCAACCTTGTCAAGATTATGATAGTTTTGAAGATCTGATGAGATGTGGGTGAAGGAAACTGTGCCCTGGATGTATGGGATAGATCGCCCAAAAGATAGCGGACACGAGTGCTCAACACTTAGTTTGTTTTTGAAGATTGATTGATTAAAGATTGATAGTTATGACAAGGTTTTGACACGAGATAAAAAGGACTCAAATTGATCAAACAGAAGACTAGATCGGATTCAAAAGATCAAACTCAGAAAATGGTAGAATGCTCAATAGCTACTGCTCTGTTCCTGACACAATGATATTTTTGACAGATTCTGGAACTAGGCTGGAAACATTGGATATCTTGCAATTTGACAATTTCTGACAACTTTCTCAAATTTTTCCAAACGATACTCTGCAGACTCGTACGACACTGGGTAGTCTATGAAATGACAGTTGCTAAACTCAAACGACAGTTGGGTAATACTGAAATGACACTTGACAAAACTCGTACGACTTTTGACTTCTTGAAATGACTTTTGACTCCAGAAAAGATTTTACGTCAATTTTTGCAAAATGTAAGGTTTTCAGTTTTGGATTGTTTGCAAATTGTACTGTCCAGATTTTGAAGGTTATACCAGATTTGATTGTTTTTAATAGCCAAGTAGATAAATAAGCATGCAGAACAGCAAGCAAGTGATTCCAAGCATGTCTGAAAACAATGAACAAGGGCAAAAGCAACCTTGCACATGAACAATCAAGTGACCAAATTGTGCTAATCCCTGAGAGTACTAATTGTGTATGTTCTGAAAAAGTTTTGCAATAACACACATATACCTGAGAATGAAAAAATGGCCTCTCTAAGGTTTTTAGTAATGGTTTGACTCTGCAACTTTTATGATTCAAAGGGGTGAACTCCAATCCCGGCGCACCAGGGTTTTGACACAGTCCGAGAACTTAATCTTCAAGAGCTGCTAGGGAGATCTGACAACCCAACAATGAACCATACCCGTGGAGATTTCTTCCACAAGGACATTTATATAGCGGTTGTCACTACCATGGCGAAAATGGCTATTACCGCTTGAGGTTCCGTCAATGCAGTTTGCCCTGTGAAGGGATTGTCCGCTACGGTTAACCCTCTCTAAAGATGACTCACAATAGTATACCACAAGGGGACTTGGCTCTAGATTCAAGGTTTTGACACCTCTTCACTTTTAACCCAAACAAAGCAAGCAGATTAATCCGACACGCTAAGACAAAGTTTTGTTCCACCAAGGTCTGTGATATCAACTCCACGTGATCTATCAACCTCTCCGGGGAGAGAATGTATCAATCAATAAGAGAAGACGCACTAACCAATTTTGATTCACCAAAGCTTGTGATATCAACCCCACATGATCTATCAACCTCTCCGGAGAGAGAATGTGTCGATCAATAAGAGAAGACTCACTAACTAAGTTGAATGTGAAACGCACTAAGTATCCTCCCTACCTACAAGGATTCTATCGTCAAGAAGGATTTCGCTAGGAATCCAATCTCTCAAGAATCACAAATAGTGTTCATAGGGCCTAATTACTATGTGAGCACAGATGTATGTTCCGAAAGCAAATCTACCAAAAGCATCCAAAAAGTAGAAAGAGGAACACTTAACGTTTAAAGCGAATATGAGATGAGTCCACAAGGTGGAACACTTAACACCTCACACAAGCTAAAAATGAGTCCACAACTTAGAAAACAAGGGAGTTCCTAAAAGCACAAAAGGGTTGCCAAGTGGAACATTTAACGCTTCTGTCCTGTTGACCCCTCCCCTTTATGGCGCTGAGATTGCAACCACGGGGCGGAAATGAGGGGCCGGCGGATTAGCGAGTCCAATAACCCAAGATAGCAATCAAGATCAATCACAAGTATTCTAAGACTACTTAATGAATCCTTAAGGGTTCACAACCTAGTATCAATTATGCAAGTGTGTAGAAATAGATCAAAAGCATGAAAAGATGCACACAAGCTTGACACATAAGAGATTTATTTTAAGTCCCAAATCAAAATATTATTAGATGAAGGAGAATACCTGGGATCCTTGCAACGCGCTTAGTAGATTTTACTTGATTTTTAGCAATTTTTGTTGAGCTTTTCCATGCAAGCAAGTGACGAACTCTCCAACAAGCAAACAAGCAAACAAGATATGCAAAATATATTCAACTTATGAAAACCATAGGGTTAGCTCTAAAAATCAATTATTATCAGTAATAATAACCAGCAATCAACCCAAATGACAACTCATATCATTCATTGAACCATGTAAAAAAAATAAGTGCATACCCATCACAAAACTTTATTTTTTTTTTGCTGCATTTGACCTAGTCAACAAGATCTAATTTTTTTGATATGATTTTGGCCACAAAAATAGAAATTCAGAATAGAGACCCCTGCTAAAAAACAGAGAGCTTTCCAAAAATGCAAAAATTTTAGAAAAACCTCTTCATTTGTGCCCTAGAGACCCATTTTATCAATACAGACCAGTTTTTGTAAATTGACTATTTGAGCTATGATATCATGTCCAAATTTAAAACACAAAGAATGGACCCCCTTTAGAATTTAAAGATCTTTCCGAAAATATAAAAATTTTCAAAAAATATGCTGATTTGCGTCAGATATTAATTTTTTCCGGAATTTCAAGAAAAAATTATTAAAAATTCAAAACATCTCAGAAAATTCTAAATTTTTTACTGTAGCTTCCATGACATGTCACCAACCTGCAAAAAAAATTTCAGATCAAAATTCTAAGCCGTTTGGGAGATAAAATTAAATCTTTGAAACTTTGGGGTTTTAGCTCCAAAAAAATCAAAACCAGCATGCAAAGGTGGGTTGCCCCACGGTGGGCGCCAAAAATGTGTGTGTGAAAATTATACCTGATCTGTAGACACAACACTCAGTAAAACATTAGAGGTTAGCTATAATCAAAATCATGCAAAATTGAAAGCTATCTAACCAAGCGATTTACTGCCTTCTAATAGGTGCGAGATTAATGTTCTCAGATTGTAATCAAGATCAGTGACCTAGACGACACCTAAATGAAGGATTTGAATGCAAAAGATGGATATGGAATAAATGCAATTAAGCTATTTTTTGGATTTTTCTATGCAATAATAATTGTAAAAACTGATATGAAATCTATGCTAAATGAAATTGATATGCTATGAATGCTATTGAAAATTGATATGCTATGAATCTAACAATGATATGTAATATGAATGCAAA